>VWZI01019505.1:0-17509 GCA_013396835.1 Psilopogon haemacephalus
TCTCTGTGAAGAACTTCCTCCTAATATCCAGCCTATAGCTCCCCTTGCACAACTTGACACTGTGTCCCTTTGTTCTTTTGCTGGTTGCCTGGGAGAAGAGACCAATGCCCACCTTATTATAACCTCCCTTTGGGCAGTTGTAGACAGCAACGAGGTCACCCCTGAGCCTCCTCTTCTCCAGGCTAAACAACCCCAGCTCCCTCAGCCTCTCCTCATACAGCTCTGCTCCAGGACCCTCACTAACGTTGTCACCCTTCTCCGGACACGTTTCAGTACCTCAAGATCTCTCTTGATTTGAGGGGACCAGAACTGGACAGAGTACTCAAGATGTAGCCTGACCAGTGCCGAGTACAGGGGAAGGATAACCTCTCTTGTCCTGTTGGCCACACTGTTCCTGATACAGGCCAGGATGCCATTGGCTCTCCTGGCCACCTGGGCACACTGCTGGCTCATGTTCAGCCTACTACCTACCAGCAAACCCAGGTCCCTCTCTGCCTGGCTGCTCTCCAGCCATTCTGTCCCCAGCCTGTAGCACTGCCTGGGTTGTTGTGACCAAAGTGTAGAACCCTGAACTTAGGCTTGTTAAATCTCATCCCATTGGCCTCTGCCCGCCCATTCAGCCTGTCCAGGTCCCTCTGCAGGACCTTCCTACCCTCCAACAGACTGGAACCTGCTCCTAACTTAGTGTCATCACAAATTTACTGATGCTGGACTCAATCCCCTCATCCAGGTCACCAATAGATATTGAACAGGATCAGAGACAGCACTGATGCCTGGGGCACACCACTAGTGACTGGTTGTCAACTGGATGTGGCTCCATTCACCACCACTCTCTGGGCCTGGCCCTCCAGCCAGTTCTTGACCCATTTCAGAGCGGATCTGTCCAAGCCACAAGCTGCCAGCTTTGCCAGGAGCTTGTTGTGGCAGACAGTGCCAAAGGCTCTGCTGAAGTCCAGGTAGACTACATCCACAGCCTTCCCTGCAGTCACCAGGCAGGTAACCTGATCATAAAAGGTGATCAGGTTGGTCAGGCTGGATCTGCCCTTCCTAAACCCATGATGACTGGGCCTGATCCCTTGGCCATCCTCTAAGTGCCATGTAATTGCACTCAAGATGACCTGTTCTAGAACCTTGCCTGGCACTGAGGTCAGGCTGACAGGTCTGTAATTTCCTGGTTGCTCCTCTGGCCCTTCTTGTGGATGGGCACCACATTGGCCAACTTCCAGTCTTCAGAGACCTCTCCAGAGAACCAGGACTGTCGACAGATGATAGAGATCAGCTTGGCCAGTGCATCTGCCAGCTCTCTCAACACCCTAGGATGGATCTCATCTGGCCCCATGGACTTGTGAGGATTCAAGTGCCTAAGCAGGTCCCTCACTGCTTCCTCTTGGATTACAGGAGGACTACACTGGTCCCTGGCTCCATCTGCCAGTTCGGGAGGCCAGTTGTCCTGAAGCTAATCTGTCCCACTATTGAAGATGAGGCAAAGAAGGTGTTGAGTACCTCTGCCTTTTCCTCATCTTTTGTTACTATATTCCCCTCCGCATCCAGTAAAGAGTGGAGGTTGTTCTTGTCCCTTCTTTTGCCATTACTATATTTATAGAAACATTTTTTGTTGCCCCTTACAGCAGCGGCCAGTCTAAATTCTAAGTGGGCTTTTGCCTCTCTATTTTTTTTTTCCTACAAGATGTAGCAACGTCTTTAAGCTCGTCTCAGGATACCACCCCTTTTTTCCCAAAGGTGATACACCCTCTTTTTTCTCCCTAACTCCTTTAGAAGCCCTACCTTTCAGAAGTCCAGTGTGGAGGTTTTGTTGATGCCCCTCCTGGTTTCACCATATACTGAAAACTCTTATTTTATGGTCACTGGACCCTAGGCGACCTCTGACCATCACATCTCCTAATAGGATCCTGCATTGTATTAAGAAGTGTGTGTCCAGCAGATCAAGAGAGGTTAGCCTCCCCCTCTACTCTGCCCAGGTGACACTTCATCTTGAATACTGTACTCAGTTTTGGGCTCCCTGGTTTAAGAGGGACAGAGATCTGTTGGAGAGGGTCCAGCAAAAGGCTCCAGGGATGATTGGAGGACTGGAACACATGCCTTATGAGGAGAAGCTGAGGGACCTGGGGCTTTTCAGTCTGGAGAAAATTGAAAGTGGATTTAATAAATGTTTATAAATACCTGAGAGCTGAGCATCAGGAGTGGGGCTACAGGCTCATCTCACTTGCTCCTTGTTATAGAACTAGGAGCAATGGATATAAGCTGCAGCACAGGAGGTTTACCTCAACACAAGGAGGAACTTCTTTACTGTAAGGGTCACAAGACCACTGGAACAGGCTCCCCAGAGAGGTTGTGAAGTCTCCTTCTCTGGAGACTTTCAAGGCCTGTCTAGATGTGTTCCTCTGTGACCTGAGCTAGATTGTATGGTCCCACTCTGGCAGGGGGTTTGGACTCGATCTCTTTTGAGTCTCTTCCAAACCCTGACATCCTGTGATCCTGTGACATCCAGCCCTCATATATTTATAAACATTTATTAAATCCCCTCTCACTCTTCTCCAAAAAAATACTAAAAAGCCCCAGGTCTCTCAGCCTTTCAAGATTATTACACATCACTTAGTTTCCAAAAATCCATCCTTATAAGCAGCATCAGGTTTTAGTTTTGATTGCATTGTTCTTATTTCAAACACACACAGATGTGCACACATGCACTCATGCAGCACATCAGCTGAATGCTAATATCAAGCACACAGCTGGAGGAGAAGGTCTCTTAAAAAGCAATAGCATTTCATGGAACCATTGGAAAGCTGCAGTATGCTCTCAGGCACAATGTTTTACAGATGCAATGCACAGATACACACCTTACAGTGTTGACTTCTTGTACACCAATTCTACTGAAATGAAACCATGCATTAAATAGATGCATGCTAGTCTGCACTAGCAGACTCATATCCAACCTCTTTCCTTCAGCAGAGTGTGCAGGGAAAGCATTATCCACTTGAGTCACCCTTTCATGAAGCACAGTTTCATTTTACTTTACACATGCCTGTGGCTTCAAGGCCCCCTGGCTAGCTTCCCAACAGCTCTCCCAAATCCCAGTACACCTTAAAGTCTCTACAATGGACTTAAAATAATACAGTCAAATTGTAATTTTGAGAAAATTAGTTCTTAGAGAAATTATCTCACACAAAGTTTCAATTTTCTGTCCATATCCTCCAAACCCTCAAAAAAACTTGAAGGATTTAAGACAGCAAGTAATCTGGGATGCACAAAGAAAAAAGGCACAAAAAAGCTGCATTTGTATGACTACTGTGTTGAACATCACTACTCAGTATACTGAAATGTAAGCTTGCTTCTGGATCTTAATGTCTGCTGCCAAGAATGTATTACAAATCATGCCTTTCTAGTATTTTGGCAAGCTAAGCTGTCCTCTGATTTCAAACTGACAAAGTGGTAGTTGTGAGAAAACTTCATTGTATGTGAGAGCAAAACATTTAAATGGTTAGAATTTTGCGTAGCACATTACAACATGTTCCATTTCATAAATATATTTAAATGATATTATAATGGACTAGGAAAAGATAATGAAGTTACAGTAATAATAGCACAGTGGAAAGTCATCCACAAGCATCAAGAGATTCATAAGGGAACAGTCTCAACACAAAGTCTCACTTTTGTAACAGACACAATGGGGAAATTGTTTAGATCAGCACCAGTACAAATTACTACCTACCTCCTGGGACAGGAAGGGAATGACTTGTGCACATATAGCATTCAGCCTCTTGACAATTTCTGCCTGTAAGTGACAGAAAGAAAAAAAAAAAGTCCAATTATATATATTCTTAGATGCACTGTGACTCATGAGCACAGAAGACATATTTGTTTTGATTTTTTTTCATCTCTAGTCATCCTCTGTCCAGGACAGATGACCAAAATTACGAAAGTATTTGTACTGTATGCTAATTCAACACTACCTAGAAATCTAGTAATTTCTGGCTAGAAAGGTTTATATCAAAAACAATGTTTAAAATTGACACAAAGAAAAGTTCATTCTGATTACAGAATCAAAAGCATTTAAATTAAAAAAAAATCCTTCAGAAGAACTGGTGAAAAAAAAAAAGATACTGATGATACTTTATCTTGAATTACAAATTTTTGTAAGAGGAAAAAAGAAGGATCACTTCAAATCACAGCAATGCCTTTGTATGCAAAGGAAACAAATAAACTATTCAATTCTATACTGTATATCACAAGAACACTAGCAACACCATATAACTTCACCGATAATCATTCTACCACATATATTTATTGAGGTCTTTTATCATATTTACACTATTACCAAACACAAGGTTAATAGTAGTTACTTTCATGCAGCAATTTGGATCAGAAATTAAGTAACATAAAATGTTTTGCTTCCATATGGAATATCAGCTCTTATTCTGTGTATTGAAGAGACAGAGGAGATTTGGAAATATAATGCAAGAATTACAGCTCCAAAAAGAGAATATTTAAAGCCACATGGACTGTCTTGAAATAAATCATAACTTTCTTATAATAAATTATAACCAGTATCAGTTCCTCGTTATGCTGCAGGGCAGAATGCTATTCCTTTTGCAAAGTTGCTAACTGTGTGATGAAGACATATGAACTTCTACAATTCAGACTTCCTTCTTTTAACAGCAACCATTCTGGCCTTATTGCTATGCTGCCTTTTAAACTGTAAACACTCAGAAAAGAATCTATAAAACAGAACAACTCAGAGGTAGCTGTTAAAAAAAGTCAGAATCGTAAAAGATGAATCTAGGTTATATAGCTACATAACCAGAGGACATGGTACACTAGAAGTAAGGGCACATGTGAAACTAACTCTGCCCCCTTGTGCACACTGTGATACACTTGAGTTAACACAAGCTACTTTGCCATACAGTTTCTTAAATACATATAATCTTGTAGGTTATTTATACAATAATTTCTATGTTATACTGTCCCAGTATCTCCTCACTAGTCTTCAGTGTTTATGCAAGTCCTTGTCTCATTCAGTTATGCATAATCCCAAGCACAAATACAGGCTGGGTGTTGAGTGGCTGGAGAGCAGCTCTGAGGAAAAGGACCTGGGGGTCTGGGTGGATGAGAAGCTCAACATGAGCCTGCAGTGTGCACACGCGGCTCAGACAGCCATCTGTGTCCTGGGCTGCATTAAGAGAAGCATTACCAGCAGGGAAAGGGAGGTGATTCTCCCCCTTTACTCTGCTCTTGTCAGACCCCACCTGGAGTACTGTGTGCAGTTCTGGAGCCCCCAGCACAGGAAGGACATGGAACTGTTGGAGAGAGTCCAGAGGAGGGCCACAAAGATGATCAGAGGACTGGAGCACCTCTGCTATGAGGACAGGCTGAAAGAGTTGGGTCTTTTCAGCCTGGAGAAGAGAAGGCTTCGGGGAGACCTTATAGCAGCCTACCAGTATCTGAGGGGGGCCTACAGGAGGGCTGGGGAGGGGCTGTTCACAAGGTCTTGTAATGACAGGATGAGGGGGAATGGGCTTAAATTGGCAGAGGGGAGATTTAAATGGGATGTTAGGAAGAAATTCTTCACAGTGAGGGTGGTGAGGCACTGGAACAGGTTGCCCAGGGAAGTTGTGGATGCTCCCTCCCTGGAGTTGTTCAATGCCAGGCTGGATGAGGTCTTCAGCAACCTGTTCTAGTGGGAGGTGTCCCTGCCTGTGGTGGGGGGTTGGAACTGGATGATCTTTGAGGTCTCTTCCAACCTAGACCATTCTATGATTCTACGATTCTATATTAATATTTTTTTTTAAACCTTCACCTACTGCACCTTTCCTGTTTATTCAACAGCATAGGTACCTTAAAGAACACTTGAGAATACATTTTGTCCACTACAAAACTAACTTACCTGCTAATTTCAGAGTTCTGTATGTGCCTGTAATATCAGATATCATGCTATGTAAAACCTAAATAAACCTTTAAATAATTCATTTGACATAGAGATTTACAGACTGCTTGTTACACAGAGCAGTACAGGGCATGACAAGATGTGTGCATCTAAGCTTAATTCAGAGAGCCTGTATGATCCCAAACAACATTCCTTAAGAACAATATCTGATCAAGGAATTGTAGATCATAATATAATGCACAAAGTACCTGTGTTGTAGTGGTTCAAGCACCATTCATTTAGTAATTTCAAAATCTTAGGCCACAGACGCACCACTTTATTTTCAAAAGGAATCTCTGAAGTGCCCTAAAACCAATGTGAAAACTATATCTTGCTCTTTGAGGCTCTTCTGCTATCCTGACATGAGCTGAAGCCCCTCTGACCTGGCATTTAACACACACGTGCCTTAGTGAAAAAAAGACAAGTAATGCTTTCTTTCACTGCAAAACAACAATTCATATCTATCTTCAAGATTCATATTACAAACTTACCTACCTCCTGTGCAGTTCCAGGGTGAAAGCCTTTACCTGGGCTGTGCTCAGCTGAAGATCACATTTCTACCATAGCTATGATAGATGGATGCCTCTACTGCATTGCTTATGAACTCAGAAGAAAACTCTCTACGTGCCAGTGCCATGCTGGAGCTTAGTATGTAATTTTAAAAAGCTTGTAGATTCACTGATTTTAAGGCGAGAGTATCCTGTTAAAACTGTCTTATCTGACCTCCTGAGTAGCATATGCTGTAAAACTTCACTGACTTCTTCATCAAACCCATAAATTCTAGCTCAGCTAGAATACAACTTAGTCAAGGAAAGAAATTTTTGTTCAGCCCACTCTGAGGCATTTCTTCTCAATTTAGGCAGCCAACCCCAGCTATTTAAAGTTATTTCAGTTGTAATGTTTTACTTTTGATCACTTGCCTCCCACCTCCCCAACAGAAGTATGTCTCTCATCTACTCCTTTTCTGGCCAGAAAGTATTTGGGACATATTTTTTCAGTATTTATACAAAAAATCACCTCAAGCTGACTCTGAGCCTGGGAGACACTAAGCTAAAACACATCATCCAAAATGCTCTAAGTAACTGAAAACAGGTAACCAAATGCAAACAGTTACACAACTGTAATAAACATTTTTATATCAATCTCAGTGCAGTGCTGAACAGCAAGACTTTTCATTCTGTGTGCAGGAGTGTGAGCTGACGAATACAGAAGCCAGCTCAACCTACAGAGAAGAAAATGAGCTCACTGTAAGCCTGAAGAGATGCTAAAGCATTCTCCAGTAGCATTTCTCAGCTAGGCACAGGGCCCACGAAGCAAGTCACAACGAAGAAGACGTGACTCTTCTACGACAAAGTAGGTGCCTACACTATTTTTCTGTACTAAAATGGTCTTCACTTCCTTTGACAACGAGCATCCCTGGTTGGTTGGCTATGCACACAGCAACATTTTATCATTCTCAATACACATGGGTAGCAAGGAAACTGCTCAGCTGAGCAGTAGTTGACCAGAGGCACTGTCTACTTTTGCAGACTGGTCAGCAGGAAGGCACAAAGGAAAATACTGTGTACTTGTACAAAGGCAGAAGACATTACATGTTATGTCCCAAAAACATCTTTTTGCAAAGCAAATGCAAAGTATCCTCTACCTTAACACTGTAACTGTTTCCACAATTAATGGTATCAATAATACCAGAGCAGCTTGACTTTTTACCACAAAACATACAAGAGAAGGAATAATTCACTGGTAGCCAGCTAGACTGGTTTTCCTGCAACATCACTCTAAAACTTAGAGGTCTAGGTACTGATAACATAGGGTAGTAGCTCTGTAGAGTTACTTTCACTGGAGGGGACCTGGAAACTCATTCTTCTTTGCATAAGGTAAAAAGTCAAACATGGAATAAAACACAAGTCCACTTCACATTTCTATCCTCATACAGATTTTTAAAACCCTGAGTTTAAAAAGTAATTTAGGATCTTCTTTTTTTCTCTTACATGTCAGGCCAATGGGTTTTTCCTGATAAACCTAATTGGCAGGAGAAGAAAAAAGCATGATTTCATAAAATGAGGCACCCAGTTCCTCACATGGAAAGCTGAAGTTGCCTCAGAAACAAAGCTGCTTCTACGGTCATCTAATTTTGCCTCTTTTGTCTCATGGGACCAGGCTTTAGAGAGGCATCATTTATTTAAAGGCCCTTCCATTGGGCTTCAGTTATCAGCCAATAATACTGTGGACACACACACTTCTAATGGTCTATGTTTTGAAACCAAGTCTAATCTGATGGCAGAGTGCCCAAACTCCTTTTCCAGCATAGCTATTAAAGGATGTAGGTTATTGCTGTTGTCACCATTGATATTTGTCATTGTAATGTAATTAGGGCTCTAAAATGATGCATTACAGCCCTTGGCACAGCTTCTATTAAAATCTCTCCTTCTGCTCACTGAACTGCGACCTGCTTTCTGATGAATAACAGACAGACAGCTTTAGGGTGAGGAACAGATTAATCAAAGAAGTACTTTTCAGCTCTGGAAACTAAAATAAATTACAGAATGCAACCTAAGAAGAAAAGTACAAGGAAGGGGGCATAAAAACCTAAAACTGCACAGTGCCTTTGAATTTTATCTGACCACTTGAAATTCTGATTGCATCTGATGAATCTTCCTTAGGACAATATATTCCCAGTCTGTGAATCACGTGGTTAATCTGGGCTCTAATCTGCTATCCATCAGCCTATGCCAGCACAGTAACTTCCAATCAAATTTTTAGGTTATGTGGGTCACGCATCCCTGAACAGCTATATTCACAGATATCCCATTTAAACCAGTACATATTCTGAAATGCTGTTGTTAGGGTTACTGAGTGTTATTATACTATTCAATGCTTTATGAAAGCTCCTGATAAACAGCTGCTAAATTACAGCCTGTGGATATAGCATGATATTCTGAAACAGCATTAATGTCCCAATAAAAGGGCAATTGTTCATGCCAAAATATAAAAAGGATAGCTTTTGCTGCCATAGTTTGTCAAATACGTTAACAAACATCGACACTTACATTATTCCATTTCCTAAACACAAAAGACATTTGGTTTTGCATAAAAACACACCAACATAGAACCAGAAAAGATTAAGAGTTAGGCAGGGAAGGCTCAGGCTGAAACACCATTTTAGTCATCTAATTAAAGCTTACATTATTTACATGTTTTGGGAGACACCTACAGAACACGCTATTTCACCAGTTTTGAGCTCTTTTCATTACCACTTATTTATCAACATTTTTTAAAATAGAACATTAAATATTTACTAAATCAGATTTTTGAAACTTTTTAAATTTTACTGTGCATATATGAGACAATAATAAAATCACTGTGCCAGAACCCATACAAGTAAAGGAATGAAGACCTGTATCAGTCTCTCAGCATTACTGCAGATTTAGAACACAAGAAAAACAGCAGCCAACAAAACCTTTCTGACCAAAGCTCATGGTTAAATGGCACTTAGTTGCCTAAATATGCCTAAACCCCTGATCTTTAAGTTCCTAAGCACCTAAAAAGCATTCAGGAAAGTATTCAAAGATAAGTTTGTTGGCAGGGCTACAATTCAGGTCTCACAAGGTAACCCAGATGGCCCTTGGGGCACAACCACAACCCTGCAGCTACCAGCTGTGCACAGGCAGAAGCATGTGATGGACCATTAGATTCCTAAATCTCTTTGAGGATGGCATCGTAGGGGTTTAATTCAATTTACCCTTGCCCTACACAGCTAAAATGGACATAAGTACACAGTAAAATATGGAAATGCGTTTAATCACTTTGATAAAGTATTTTAGCATATGTTTGAACTCTTAGCACAGATGGGGACTAAAAGAGAACCAAGACTTATATAAACTACAAATACGAAGATACTCTGAAATTATACAATAGACAGGGAGTTCAGAATCTATTTGTTGCTTTAAAAAAGGACACTTGCATTCTTTTCCAGTGAAAGAGAAAAAAAAAGACGACTGGGATTTTATTTATAGTATATAAACTTCAGGAAAATATTTTCACTATACTTCACAAAGATCCACACCTATTACAATTTTTTTTCTAAATCACTGTTAAAGAATTACCACTGAAAGCTACAGGTCTGTCACCAGAATGGAAACAAAACTACTATATATGCATTGCTGAAATAACATAGAATAATAAAACACTATTAGGAAACCTACTTCAGCAGTCAGGAAGAAAAAAAATACATGCAATTACACTTTCAGAAAAATAATCTAAGACAACTATTTCAGGTTTAACTTTTTTCTGCACAATGCAGCCGTTGCCAACAAGATCAATCTAGTTTATTACGTACTTACCAAGAACATCCGTGCACACCCATAATATCTAAACAAGCATTTCACAAATTAGTGAGACAAAAGACATTATTACACTCTGTGACACACCACAATCCTGAATAAAGCAAGCAAAAAAGCGAATCTCAATATTTCACAGAAAATTAACTCTTCTATGTTAAAGAAGATAGTGTTCTGTTTTAATCACAGACTGTTGTCTGGAAGCACTTACTCCAGTTCTACAGGATTTTCTACAAAACTGGTGGAAATAACTGCAAGCCCTGAACAGAAAATGTCTCTCCAGCCCTAAAGGCATTGTTTTGGAAACTGAGCCACAGAGTCTAGTCTTGTAAACAAACAGAGCAGTGGCAAAAGTTCTCTGGTGAGAAAGATACTACACAGAAAGTATTTTCTTCACCAAGATAATTGCTCAAGCTTAAGAGATTTAATCTGAACAATGCATGCAGCATTGAGGACACGAAGGGCCACCAGACTCTGCTGAATAACCACAGGTATTCTCCAATTCATTTTCCTATCAACTTAATTTACAAACACGCCAACTAAGCTCACAAAGTACTGTAAATACAATACCCTCAGTAAGTTAACTTGGGTGCTTATTTTGCCCAAAATACTGCAGATAGCAATGCAAGCAACAACTCAGAGAGGCAGAATTTTCAAAATCTATTTTCTAGTGTACTTCTTGATCTGTGGGCTGTCGAAGTAAAATGATAAGATATGGCTTTCATTTAATGACTCAAGAACCATAAGGATCTCAGCTGAGTAAGAAAGGACACATACTGAATCATTCATAGTTAAGATAATAAAAAGCAAGTCAAGTAAGATGACATACAAACGTGCTTCAATCCCGTCACTTGATGAAGTTAAATATTAATTGCTTTTGTTAATATTGACTACAAGCAAGTAGGGAAACAGAAAGGCACAGCATGGAGATCCCCACAATCCCTGTTCTTCTGGATGCTACCAGGTAGCAAGCTGCATCCTGCCCTGCCACAAGCACCTGTAGAGTACCCATTTAAAAAGCCCCAAGCAGAATGTGAAAAGGCAGAGACAGGCTACGATCTTCCTCTCTCAAAGGCAGCAGGAAGCACTTGACAAAAAAGCAGACAGAAAACAGGCAAAAGGAGGACATCACCACAGGAGGTGCTGTGGCCACCAACAGACCTTTGAAGTCCTCTAAAAACTACTAGCCTTCAATAATAATCTTCTGCATTTCTCAGCAATACTTGCTTTGTGAAACATGTCTCATAACATAAGGATGAGAAGCCTCCACTATTCTCCACCAGTTGAAGGAATCCGACTCATATTTTAAACAAACTGAACTTTTTTGGTAAGCTTCTAAACCTGTCACGACAACATGGCAGCTTCAACTCTGAGCTTTTGTGACTGTCTCCTAGCTCCGACGGGGTCATAATTTCCCATTTTTATCTTTCCCGTAACAGCTGAAACACACCAAACATGCACAATCATAAGCCTCTCTTACTATGCAATTCCTCCCCTCATACATCCCTCCAAAGAGTCTTATCACTGTTCTTCTGCACCTGCTGGAAGTGGTAGAAGCTGGTTTGAGCCTGTCCATACAACTGTATACATGCAGTGGTTTCAGCATGCATTTTTTATTTATGCACATCACAAGTTAATATTCTGTTTTTCAGGGTAGCAGGAATAGTCAGAAATACTGCAGATCAGTAATTTACATGAGTACATTATGAAAAATTTTTAACTAACTAACTAAATAAATATGAGAGCCAAAGCCTGTTCTCAGCAGGTTAACTTTTAACCTGAGGCATCCTGGGAAAATATTAAGGAAGCAGCATCTCAGAAAAGAAAGAAAATTTCTATTAAGTGATACTGAAAGAAACCACAGTTTTAAAATTTGCATATGGAGTACTTGGGAAAGAGGGTTCTGATTCTTTATTCAGATATTACAAAAAAAAAAAACAACAAAAAAACCCTCCAAATTTTGTCATCCTTCTACGAAACAGAGCTGTTAGTGTTCACATCTGACCGCCACTAGGATTTACCTTTCATTTCATACATGCATAAATAACACTCAGGAGTAGCCATAAGCATTCATCACCCTACATCTAGTCTCTATATTATGGCTACAGTACTTTCTCTGGAGCGTTATGCTTCAGATGCTAAACAAGAAGAAGCTGATAGGCTAGCCTGGCTCAGAACTTTGAAGACTGTGCAAGACTTCCAGTTATATCTACAAAATTGTACTTTTCAGTCTCGCTACAAAGTTGCACCTTTCAGTTTCGGACCTTTTAGAAAACACTGCCAACAACAGTAACACAGAGTAGTCTAATGAAAAGAAAAATAAGTAAGAAATTTCAGTTTCTCCAGCAAGCATTGTCTTGTTCCATGTTTTAAAGAACAACATAAAGCTGATCAATAAACTTAGAATAGTAGTAATCAGAAGTCCCTTATAGAAACAGGAAAAGAAGCACAACTGCTAAAGTTGATTTATTTCTTCCACATTCATCCAGAGGCCAGGAATCAGCCCTTCTGCATCAGGAGTAAGATAACTTCTTCTCTGCCATGTCTGGTTTCCTTTCCTCACCCACCTCAGCTCTGCTGTTCATGAATGATAAGAGTCCATAGCTTGTCTGATTCATTATTGATCATATTTGCTTACAAACAAACAAACAAAAAGAAATAAAGATAAATACTAGGAATTAGCACATTGACCTATTCAACGGATTTCTTAGATCGGGTTACTTTATAATATTTTGCCTTCAATCCCCCATCTCTTCTTCCTACCTAGCAATTTCAAACCACATGGTGAACAGCTTAAGAAACCCAGCAAAGAACTCTGGTATTTATTTCAAGGAAAAGTAGTCTACACAAAAGAAAAAAAAACAAAACATTTACTTCCTTTCCCATTGCACCTTCCTGTTATACCTTTAAAATATTCAGCTACAGTTTCCATATACTAAGGTGACAGATTTTTATATTTGACATAATTAAAAAAAAAAAAAAAAAAAATTCCTGCCCTTTTTAACCCAGAAAACAAAAACAGGATTTCAAAACCTGTTAACTCTTGCTGAAGATAAATAAATGTTTCATACTCCTTGGTTCTACTTATCAGACCTAGTTTCTCAAATAAAGTGATCATCTTAGAATCAGATTACATTTTAGACATCTTTTCCCTTTCCCACTTGGAGAGATGTTTATTTCTTCTTTTAATCAGCACTTAACAAGTGGAAGTTACAACTCCAGGACTCATGATTTTCTGGTGCTTTGAGATGACAATATCACACTCCTACTGAAGCACCAGCCATGAACTTCCATGCTGCAGCACTCTATGGATGGGGAAGCTAGGATGAATTATCACTAAACATCACTTCAAGTTTACAACATATAGCATATGGTAAGACAGCCAGTCAGCACCCCAATTCCTGTTCTCTGGAGCAGTTTGCCATGCAGGTAACTGGGACAGTACTAAGAAGCTGTCCACTTACGCAAGGGCAGGGCAGGATTGGAAGTTCCGGAGTTTCATACATCTGTGCCACCATTCAGATGATACCAGCTCAAATTCTTATTTTTTAAGTAAAATACTTGCTATATCAACTAGTTGAATGGGAAGGGATCCTTGATGCAGGACAGTGCTACTCTTTGGAAAGAAAAACAAAACAAACAAAAAACCCAATAGTCTATATCTTCGACTCCTATTGAGGAGAAAATATTGATATGATTTGTCATTGCTCATGATTTCAATAGCTGTGGATCATAACTACTTATGCTGAAAAAAGCTCTATTTGAATTGCAGCCTTTCTGCAACTGGAATTTCATGCTATTTTTCTCCTAAGTGACAGAAGACAAGGGAAGAGTAGCTAATTTTATTCTTCAACACATGAATATCTAACAATTAGTAGTTTCGCTAGCAAAGTATATCTAAAATAATCAGGCAGTTTGCAATTCTTTTTTTAACCTTCCTAAGAGGATATCTTTGAAACACAAATTTTACAGCATTTGTAAGACATGCATCCTTAATATATTCAGGAAATTAATTTGTCCAAGACAGTTGGATACATCAAATATATCACTATGTTCAGACCAAAAATCCTGCCAGGACAGACTGGTCAAACAACATTAAATGGCATTTATCTTTAAATTGCATCAGCATTATTGAAGTTTTCAGATATTCTACATATAAAAGAGATTCTAACATAAAATAACTTCCTAAAGAAACAAAGTTTAAGAAAATGTCATAAAAAGCAGAACGGAAGGCAAAAAGCAAAGGAAATGTATATTTCACTAAACCTTTTCCAGTGATGTGACTCCCTTTATGTGGAGACCTACTATGAATAACATGAAATTCAGACAAATGTTTAAGATACAATATACATTAAACTCACTTTTCATAATACTTCATCTACAGATTTTAATTAAAAAACAGCTAGAATGTAGACAGTAGGTCAAATATAAGCAAATGGAAGGAGCAGATAATTCTATAATCAGACTAAGCATGTGATAATAGTATCAATATATTTTTCCTTAAACATGTTCTTATCACAAAAAGACATCAGTCAAACAGGATTCCTTTAGAGATCTGGTCCAATTTTGCAGCCATAACCCCTCTTATAAAGACATCTGGGCCAGATTATGAATCCACCAGTTATGCTGGATCTGCTCTTGAGACAGAGAGAAGACTTTCACTGTAGCTTCATATGTACTTCTAAGTGGCATAAAATCAGGCAAGGAAGAGGCCTTCACCTAATCCAGATACTCCTACTCACTCCACCCTTGTGTTGCTAGTGCTTCTGTATTCATGTGGTGAACTTTGTGATGAACATACCCAAGTTAACAACCAGCCCCGCCCCCTTCCAAATTTCTTTTTAATTTTAAATTAACCACACCCCAGACCAAACTTACCATGGGGTTAACTCAAATGCAGGATCACCTCTTTCATTACAGATGCAATTTTCTGCTGCTTGAAGTGCTCAAAAAACTTCAACCTCTGAGCACACAAAATCTCTCTGCTCAGACTTCCTGGCAACCTGTTCATTTTGTAACAGATAACAATACTTCTCTGGGCATGAGAAGACATTCCATTTCATTTCCTCCACTATTCTGCAACCAAGTTGTAGTGCTGTAAGCCGCATCCCAAACTTTTCACTTTTCAGGTTACTATCACAATCTGGTTTGGCTAGAAGTCTTGACTAGTCTTTAGAGATACCTACTGGCATCCTTTGGTAACCAAATCACTGATAACAAACTGTATCCTGAATTTAAAACAATAAATAAATAAGAACTACTGTACATTAGCAGTGAACACACTACGTCAGTAGTGGTCAGATGAAGAAATTAATTGCTGTCGTCAAAACTGTGAAAAAAACACACTCATAAAACAATATATGTTTTTTCAGTTACAGTAGACCCCAAAACAGAAAGTANTGCTACATGTACAATCTTTCCACCCTTTTAATCAAAAGTTTTCTGGCAAGCACTTCTACAAAAAATACTCATTCAAATCCTAACATTTTTATCCACTATGATACAAAGAGGTTGTACCTGTTTTAGTTTATGAGAATCTGTTTTGCACAACTACTACAATAATTCATTTTCCAAACAGCAGCTTCCCATGACCATTAAAGACTTCATTGTGCTATTCTGTTTTCATTAGAAATTTTCCACAATACATGAACAGAAACCTTAAAATCACTTTTTGCAAACCTCTTTGTATACAATCATTACTTCCTTTTCATGTACACAATGTATAAAGCTGGGAGGAGGTGTAAGGAAACATGTTTGGTAATGTATAGCTCAGTCTCTTTTTCTGTTGTATGGGTTTCAGTGAAGATAAAAGACCAAGTTGGGAAATGCTAACCTTTAGTATAAAGAGAAGGCATTTTGATATGACTGATTTTTTTATTAAGTTAATCTGTTTTCACTACTATAAGATATGTTGTACAGGCAAAAACAAAGGAAAGAGAACAGAGAAAATGTTTATTTTAACAGCCATAAACAAGGGATACAATTAATTTACCACTGTCTGGTATAACTTCTGCTCATAAACTCAAAGCTGAAGTTGCCTTAAATTAGCTGCCAAATTACAAAAGAAGCCAAAGAATTACTCAGCACAATAAAACACTGCTGACTCCTCAGTTAGCAGGACAAGTCTGTTCAATGGTGGCTTAAAAACAACTGTGAGTGCTTGTCACACCCTTGTGTATCATCCACATGCACCAAAAAACCCACTTTAACTCTGTACCTATAAAGCAAAGTTTTTAAAACAGGTGCCATTTGCTGCTAATGGAGCCTAAAGCAACAGAAAATATCCAGCTCCGTATCCACTGCAGAATCTGTGTAGACCTCATTTGGTATGGTTGTAAACTAGGCTTTCTCCAACTCTAACTGACTAAGCCAGAATGTACACTGTGAGATATTACAGACTTGTTAAATTCACAGCTGTTGTATCGCCAGAATTGGGACTCTTCTGGGAAAGAACAGCCACAAAAAGTAACAGAAAAGTGACAGAGAACATTAACTACTTAATCATCTAAATGCCACTGCTTCACCAAAAGCACCAGTGTTTCAGTGGACAGTATCAGATATCAAACCTTCCTCCTCTTATGTTGAAGGCTGCCCTCAGACTAGTATTTCGTTTCTGAAGTGCACCTTGCATCAATGCTCTAAATTACATTTACAGCTTCTAACACATACTGGGTATTCATACACTGAGGTAAGAAGACTCAGCCAAAGTTGTGATCCTCACTCTTGAATAATGTCAGTTTGTCTCATCTCATGATAACTCACATTGCCATTAACTTTATGCAATCTCTGCAACAAATTCAAGAAACAAGTTCTACATATTCATTGCCTAAATGAGGAAGTAAAAATGAGGTTAAAAAGAGACTGAGTGTCCTGGTAGGGCATAAATCCTGCCCAAATTGGTTTGGAACCCTGCTCTCCTTCTCCTGTAGCAAGGTCCAGGAGTTGCAGGATGTAAACAGACAATGAGGGTTTGGTCTGAGAAAGCCCCGTGGCACACAGAATCATAGAATGGTTTAGGTAGAAAGAGACCTCAAAGATCATCCAGCTACAACCCCCTGCCACAGGCAGGGACACCTCCCACTAGATCAGGTCACTCAAGACCTCATCCAGCCTGGCCTTGAACACATCCAGGGAGGGAGCACACACAACATCCCTGGGCAACCTGTTCCAGTGCCTCGTCACACTCACTGTGAAAAATTTCTTCCTAACATCCTGTTCAAATCTCCCC
>VWZI01019511.1:920-28730 GCA_013396835.1 Psilopogon haemacephalus
CACAAGCCATCTGTGCGAAAACCAGAAAATCAGAGAAGGAAAAACTGAACACAGTACCCAGATCAGCTTAATTTTTAACTCCCAGGATTTAATCAATAGTCAAACAGATGTGATTAAACCTCAAGCCCCATGTTGGGCGCTAATAATAAAATGTAGTGGGTTTGCAGTTACCTGCCCCCCCATCTTTATAAACCACAGCTAAAACTCAGAAAAACACTGGAAGTTAATAAATGAAGCTTCATATTTACAGCAATGCACAATATACAAGCAAATATTTACAAGATATAACAGATATTTACAGATATATACAGTGAAAAGGTAATACAGACACCACACCCCTCCCAGAGACCAAAATCCTCAAGAGAGGGTAACCAAATCTCACCACCACCACCTTTTCCCCCTTCCCCAGTCTTATCTCACCACCAGTTGATGCTGCAGATAAGCTGAAGATCAGTCAGAGGGATTAGTAATAGGAAGGAGTTAGTAGTTTTACTCTGAATTAGCTACCAAGACAGAAAGACAAAGAGATGCAGCAGCAGCCAGCCCAGACAGAAGCCCTCTGCTAATCTGGTTGTTTTGAGAACAGTTCTTAAAACGATTTTTTTTTTTTTTTTTTTCTCAGTAAAAGTCAGTGAAGTGACACACTGTGTTTATCTCTTTTCAGCCAATAGTCTAATTTCTCACTCAAATCCTCCAATTAGCTCAAACCAACACATCCCCCCAGCCTTTTTTCTGCAGTGCTGCTCTCAATATCATCATTCCCCAGCATGTAATGATATCAAAGATTGACCCCCACCTACTTGTGGAATCCTGCACATTGCCTTATTGAACCTCGTGAGATTCTCCTTAGCCCATGTCTCTGGCTTGTCTAGGTCCTTAGAGAATGAGCCCTAGGTACGTCAGAAGAGGTCCCTAAACATGCCAGAATATTTGCAGAGGATGTTGCCCTTGGAACAGAGTCTTTTAGCTCTGATTTCTAGTCTCCTCCATATTCTGTAATGATCCATGCCTGAAATCTTCTCAACTCTGAAGAGTTGTTGCTACTTTACTGCTCTCTTTAAGAGGTGCTTTCTAATGGAACTCTCATCATCAGGATCTCTACTATGCTAAAGCAGTCAGGAAATACAGGGAAACTTCTTGCTTCTTGTGAATCTCCAGAGTGCATTTGTATTATTATTCAGATGCTTAATCTTCAGAGGGAAGTATGTCAAAATTATGTAGCAGCTGGAGCTGGTACTCATTTTGGATAGTTTTTCTTGCCTAGGGAACAGTAGGGAACTCCTGACATCCCCAAGCATTCAAATCATCATCTCTGGATTTTCTGTCAGCACTTGCCTATTTCTCTGTAGAGGCAACAAGCGTTATTGAGAGTATTCCATGTGTTTTTTCATTGGTTTGTTTTGCATGTCTTGTAGTGATTCTGTGGCTCCAGTATGGATGGGAAATGGCATACCAAAGAATTGTCACACTGAGGGAATGTAGTCTGTAATGTGCTTATAGAAGCATGTTGAATTGTGCTTTTATTAATTGTACTTCTATTGATGGCTACAAATGTACTCTTACTTTTGACTGCATGTTGCCCTTGAAACATGGGATATTTGGTACCTAGCAACTGTAATGAACACTGAACTGGAAATCAGTATTACATTCTATGACACTATGTTTTCACCTACAAAAACATCCGGGTCACAATTACTATTTCCTAAATGGCAGATAATCTGCTAGTAGTTTGCAGATCTTTACTGTAATGCTGCAATGCACTGCAGCATTAGTTGTTTCTTGGGTTTTTTTTAAATGCAAATTTAAATCTAATTATTCAGTACTTTGCAGTCTCTTGTAATGCCATGATGTTTATACCATAGTTATGGAAAGCTGCAGCATTACAGTAGCAGAAGCTATCAGATATCCCCTCTCTAAGCAAGTGGACATGTGCTCTTCAGAAGATTATTTGCTGCAGAAAGCTTTTTGTAAGACAGCATTTTTCAGCTCCTTCATACCTATTTAAGGCACCAATACAGTGTCATTGGCTTGTAAAGGTCAAAGGCTCTGTAGCAAGTCTCAAAGCACTTGTGCATGCCTCATTAGATGCAGTGACCTCTAACTGCACTGGAGCTCTGCTGAGGATTGTTCCTGGACTTGAGAGTAATACTCTGTCTTTTTCTTTTTTTTTTTTTTTCTTCTTCTTTTAAAGAGTAATGCTTCAGATTTGTTCTCCTAATATATTTTCAAAAATATATCTCCATAAATGGAAGCAAATAATGCCTTAATTTTTAATTAGCTGCAAGTAATAATTGCATATTGTGTCTTCCGTTACAAAATAAAATAGTCAACTGCCAGGCCTGGAATTATTAAGCAATCTATTATAATTAAGCAATTTAATTTTAATTTAATTACAATATATTCTGCAGGGTTTTTTTCTGATTTGAATAACATTGATTGACAAAACTCTGCAATATGAAACAGCTCTAATGTTTACAACTGATGGCTCTGCATGTTTTGCTTCATAGTATTTGGCACTCGTCAGATCATAAGGAGAAAGTCTTCTAGTCTGGAATAGCTGGCATGTTATTTCGTACTACCTAGATTATGCACTACATGGTTTTTCGTGGTTGTTATTTTGGGAGGCAAGCAGGGAAATCTTCTCAGACATTGGACTAGAACCAAAGTTACCAACACTAACTGGAGTCTTTCCATCAGCTTTGATCTGCTTTAGATAGTGAACTGCTGCACCATTGTTACAGACATACATATTAATGAAATACGTATGGAGCTGCATCATACACATACTCTGTGTCAACATCAACATGATTTTGTATTAGTCTAGAGACTGAGGGCAAAGGCAGAAGCCACCAGCAGACAGGGAACACTGCTTCATTCACTGCCACATCAAGAACATTGCTATAAAGTCTCCACCAAAGTGCTGCTTCGGAAGAAGGCAGCCAGCCCCCTGATGAGTCACAGGCTTTTCCCTCAGATGACCACACTGGAGAATGGCTTCTAGGCAAGATTACACTAGTGTGCAAGCCCCTCTTTAATTACAAGAATAGTGATGTTGATTTCAAAAGGTTTGTTCTTGCCTGCAATCAGGGTTGTGCCTGCAGGCTGGTAGAAATAAAGGTGAAAGACAAAAAACTAATTCTCATCTTGATTTAGTCATTTGAACACTCTCCCTGAAAACATTCACCTAGGCAGGAAAGCTCATGATTCATCGTGTTGCGTGCAGTCAGATGGTCTTATGCCCCTGTAATTTAGACATGTTGCCTTTTTTTCCCTATGATGGTGTTTAAATTTCTTAGGAGGAGGTCAAAGGCCAAATGTCTTTGGGGGCTGAAAGCAGTTGTACACTCAAAGCAATAATGACTGTTTGTTTTCTTTCAAATCCTTTCTCCCTCTGATTTTCTGAAGGAAAACAGGATGATCATTCAGATCAGTGATACTTAGAATGCAGCAGAAGATTGGAACAGTGTGTTCAAAAGCAACAATAGCATTTCAGCCAACCTTGCTGTGATACTGAACTTGCTTTGTGTATGTTGTCTCACCTTTATCCCCGTGGCCCCAATTCTTTGCTTTGCTATGCACATGCAAGGAAAGGCTTTGCAAAATACCCATTAAGCAACAGCACATTAA
This sequence comes from Psilopogon haemacephalus, assembly GCA_013396835.1. Classification (NCBI taxonomy): domain Eukaryota; kingdom Metazoa; phylum Chordata; class Aves; order Piciformes; family Megalaimidae; genus Psilopogon; species Psilopogon haemacephalus. The sequence continues at coordinate 4,548 of VWZI01019511.1, forward strand.
AATTATGCTGATGTGGGATTATATTTGTGCCAGGCTCTCATATATTCTAAAATGGCTGTATTTAGGTGCCCTGCAGATGTTGTGGCTTCATGAATACACCCGTGAGACATCTGAATAATTTACAAGAATATTGTCAGTAGCAAATGTCACACAAAATAACTGGAGGGGAAACGGCCTTCAATAAGTGAAGATAAAAATGGATACAAGTGAATTTCCGATTAATAAACAACTTGCATAAATAGGAAACAAGAGGTTATTACTCTGACAGGAAATCTTGAAGTGTTTTTATGAATCATATTGTACATTTTTGGTAGAAACTTTGGCCATGTTCCATGCCTCTGTAACTCTCACAGAAAAGTAATTCTGTAAATAAACTGTGAAATTTGCACATAGGGAGCAGTTATTATGAAATTTGCTTATACTTGCAAAACTAAAGAGCAAAACTTAAGCCTGCATAAGAATTTGACAGGAATTTTGAGGTTTCAGGTTCTTCAATTCAAAACATAACAATTGTAAAAGAGCTCTAAGCAGTAAATTACTCTAGCTGAAATTAGCCCTGCCAAAGGTATTTCTCTCTTGTCTAATAAATATTTTGTGATGAACATGAAACAATATATTTGGAGATTTTTTTTTTTTTTTTACCCAGGGTCAGACGGACCACAAGGATCATCTAGTTCCAACTCCCCTGCCATGAGCAGGAACACCTCACACTACATCAGACTGTCTAGAGCCTCATCCAGCCTGGCCTTAAACACTTCCAGGAATGGGGCTTCCACCACCTCCCTGGGCACCCCATTCCAGGGTCTCACCTCATGGTGAAGAATGTCTTCTTCACATCCAGTCTGAATCTACCAATTTCTAGCTTTGTTCCATTACCCCCTCTACCTGACATCCTAAAAAGTGTCCCATCACACCCCCCCCACCCCAGCTTTCTTGTTGATGCAGTCATATTGACTCAGTAAGCATCAAGTTATATGTTGGCTATTTAGTCTTCTCTTGATGAGAGTTCCATTTCATTGATTCAAACATTCTATTTGGTTTTTTTCCTTAAGGTTGTTTGTTGTTGATTTTTTTTTCATTCCAGCAGTTTGCACAGCAGTTAAAATGGTGAGCGAAAGTCATCATGAGGCCCTGGCAGCACCGCCAGCTACCACAGTAGCAGCAGCCCTACCAAGTAATGTCACTGAGCCAGCCAGTCCTTCAGGAGGAGGAGGAGGAGGAGGAGGAAAAGAAGATGCATTTTCTAAGTTAAAAGAGAAATTCATGAATGAACTGAACAAAATTCCATGTAAGTAAAACTCTCTTGCTTGAAAACAGTTTGATATTTTCTTCTCTGTAATTTATTTAGACAGCACACTACATGCTTTCTAGTCAAAACTAGAAAAATCAGAAGGTAAATCCAGTTTAGCAGGCGGCTCAAAATTTTTTGGAGTAGATAAAATGTAGCTGAATCCATATGTAGCAGTTGGAGTCAATGGTCTTCAAAGTCTTTTCCAACCCAAATGATTCTATGATGCTAAGATAATTTGAGTCTGTTCTCAGTATTTCACATCGTCTGGGCAGTTTTTACTGACTAATTATTACTGAGTCCTCAAAACTGGAATGGCAGAACTTCACACTGGTCATGGAACCAATAAGCAAAATATTTCCTAACCATAATGTTTGGAGTTTCATAAATACTGAGAAAAGAAGAAAACTGTGTACCACAGGGGATTAGAAAATGTAGGAAAAGTGGGGAAATAGCTTTTTAACAAGGCAATATCTGTAGCAATTTTTGAAAACATCATGCTTTTCCCACACAGGCACTCAGTTAGACCAGCCCTTGACATTGTTCTCAGCAGTTCCTGTACCTATGCAGGAGACTTCAAGAGTACCCATGTACATTTCTGTGAAATCACTAGGATTAAATTCAGCATGGTTCTTTTGGTCTATGCTAGAAGGTATTCAAGGTCTCAATTTGTTCACATCTGTCATAAAAATAGAAGCCTTAGCTGTTTGCTTATGATAGCACTAGGATTCTTGAACTTGCCTGCTACGTTTTAGAATTCAAACACTGCTATTAAATATATTAAATATAACCAAAATTGTCAGTGTTGTTTCCTATGATAAAGAGAAGATGCTGTTTAGAATCAGGATCACAGAACTATCAGGACTGGAAGGGACCCCAAGGGTCATCTAGCTCAAACCCCTCTGCTGTGACCAGGGACATCTCACATGAGGTTGCTCACAGCCCCATCCAGACTGGCCTTAAAGACCTCCAGGGATGAGGCTTCCACCACCTCCCTGGGCAACCTGTTCCACTGTCTCACCACCCTTATGCTGAAGAACTTCTTCCTAACATCCAATCTGAACCTACCCACTTCTAGTTTTGCTCCAATTTCCCCCCCACTTCTGTCACTACCTGATGCCCTAAAAAGTCCCTCCCCAGCTTTCTTGTAGCCCCCTTAAGGTACTGGAAGGCCACCATAAGGTCTCTTTGGTTTATTACTGACAGAGAATTACTTAATGATACATGCAGATATTTTTTATATTTTAGGAGACATAAATGTGAAGACTCTGTGTACATGTGTGTTTTAATACCAGGCTTTAGGCAGTTACTCCATCTTTAATGATTTTTACTTCAGAATAAATAAATGTAAAGTATTTTCAGGGAACTGTTTTAACATAGTTAAGAGTTTTCATTTTTAGAAGCTTATCATTTGTGTGAAAAAATGTTGTGTGACTGATAAGGATCAATAACAAATTAGAATATGAGTTGTTTTTTTTTAATCTAGCAGATGTCTTTTTTTTGCAAAATTAATAGCAAAACAGCTTTGGACTGTCAGGATTCTCACTTGCAAGATCAGAGGTGTTACAGTGATATGTCATAATCCGCACAGTCCAGTGCAGAGCAGACTGAAATTAAATTGCCTGATGATATCACAGGAAAAACAAAACTACAAGTAGAAGAAGAGAAAAGACAAAACAGTGAGGGAAAAACAGGCAGCTTTGGAAGCATTTGTCTTTAATTTTTTATCTACTATGTGAATGGAGTAGATGACATTTTTATGGAAATTTTTTCATTCTTAATTTTAAACTTTGATTTTAACACAGCAAAGGTCTGAGTGGTTTCCAGTACGAAGAGCTCTGTAGCTGGTAGGTTTAGGAAAAGGTCTGTAGCAGTGACCTTGGAATACATTGCTGTATACTTGCAATTAAAGGAAGTGGGAAGTCATATTTGTAGAGTCATATAATGGGCTGGGTTGGATGGGACCTGAAAAATCACCTAGTTCCGACCCCTCTGCCATGGGCAGGGACACTTCACACTAGGTTAGGCTACTCAAATTTCCATCCAGACTCACCCTGAGCACTTCCAGAAGGGGGCGTTCCCAAAGTCTCTGGACGGCCTGCTCCGGTGTCTCACTACCAGTAAAGAATTTCATCCTTATAGTTGCTTTGAGTCTATCCTCTTTCAGTCTGAAACCATTCCTCCTCATCCTGTCACTACACTCCCCAATAAACAATCCCTTTATAGCTTTCCTGGAGGCCCCTTTTAAGTACTGGAAGACTGCCAGAAGTGTCTCTGGAGCCTTCTGCTCTACAGATTTGACTAATACAGCTATTTTTCAAGTGTTCATGGGAAAAATAAAAACCACAGAACTTGCCACTACATGACAAATGCTTACTGGGAAAAGTGTACTAGGCCATAATACAAGTCTTTTTTATTATGAAATATATTATATCATCTATGGGAACTTATGCTGGTAGTGAGAACAGGACATATTGCCCCCATTTTAGAAGTCTGCACTTTAATGCAAGGTCATGCAGCAATTTTGTTGTCTAGTGGAGAAATTATTCCGGGGTAGTTGCAAATCCCATAGCAGTTGTTGGCTCTCCTTCTAGGGGCTGTAGATACGATTGAATCTTCCTTACATCTTCATATTGGTAATCTTGAACATGGCACTCTACTGGGTATATAATTTTTGCTGTTGGTTTTGACATTTCAATAAGGAAGTTGAATGTTTATTGTGCTGCAAAGAGGTTTGGTTGTGTTTTTTGGTTTCTCAGTATTTAAAGATGAAATAACGCCATTGGGACATTCAAGCATTTTATATCCCAGATAACTTTTGTTTTCCCTATTTTCACTAATAAGAAATCTTACATTAATGGGCTGTGATTGGCAGGCCTATATTTGTTCCTCATGTATAAACCAGCACAAATGGATAGCAAGGTAAGTGTAAATGGGCTGTCTCCAAAACACTGGGAGTGGGACAGGAAGATGATAGAATTTCCTTATTATTTGCTCAGTTGATGTCACTAAGGAGTTGTCAGTGAGGTGTTGTTAGTCTATTACAAAGCTATGGATTAAAATGTGTAGAAAATTTGCACATTTTTTAATAGCTTAGAGTTTTTAAATCTTGCTTAAAACTTATAGCTAGTTGCAACTTCTTAGGAGTCTTTCTTAAAATGGAAGTTTATTGCTCTGTGAGAGAGAACAAAGATGGTGAATGGGCACCATAGGGACAGTACAGATACTTGGGAACACTTCCGAGACCATAGATCAGGTCTTTTCTCTGGTAGATTCAGGCTGAAGACCTGCCTCTATGCCTTAAACACGGCAGATGAATGCTATAGTCATCAGGTGCTCTAATATTTGCAGTTCTAGTTCATCTGTTTTCTCATTTAAAAGTTCTAAAGGTCTCATGTTCATCCCCATATGGCAGAGAAGACTTGGAAAGCTCAATAGATGCTGCAAGAGGATTTTTTTTTTTTCAGCATTCTGTTGTCTGTATGCAAGACAGAAATAATTAAATGTTTTAGTTTCTTCTGCCTAAGATGTCTGCAAATGGAAATTAAGTCATCAGGGCTTAATGGATATATAATAGGGTAGAATATACTCATATTGTGAAAAAGTTCACCTGAAATTGACTATATTTGAGTGGTTAAAAGCCACAGTAGGGGGTAATTTAGATATAGCCTCCTATGTTTTTATCATAGGAAGTACATAATAACAAGTCATAAGTACAAAAATATCCCAAGCACTCAAATAGTGGAATACATGATTGCCCAGGGACGTTGTGGCTGCTCTCTCCCTGGAGGTGTTCAAGGCCAGGCTGGATGAGGTCTTGAGCGTCCTGATCTAGTGGGAAGTGTCCCTGCCTATGGCAGGGGGTTGGAACAGGATGATCTTTGAGGTCTCTTCCAACCTAAACCATTCTACGATTCTATGATGGCAAAAATAAAAATACAAAAAGCTACACCCAGCAGGATAAATACTGTTCCTTCCACATGGCTTATTACAGAACAGTCATCTTTTAAAAAATAGTATGTTCTGTGGAGCATGTAGAAGTCATGAGTTCAATAGCCTTAACAAACTAAGAATACCAGGATTCCTGTTAGGATTTCACTTTGCAAAGCTACACGATAGGGTCTATGCAATTGGGATGATACTGATTCTGTCTACCACTACCTGAAGGGACATTGTGGATAATAATGGGTTATTAATAATTAATATTAATTTTGTTATTAATATTGTTTTGTCTTATAAATATTTTAAAATTCAGGAAAATTCCCTGAGATTATTTGGATATTCAGTCTACAGGAAGTAGTTACACAAAGGGTATTTATAAACATGGAATTAAACAGCTTAAACAGTTTAAACAGTTAGAACTCGGAAAATAGAACCCGGAAACAGGGAAAAATCTAACTACACCTATGGAGTCTTAGCATGTGTACTCATGACGCACTGAAGCAAAGATACAAAGTATTCGTGGTAGAGATGGAGGAAAGAGCTGTATCGCTGCTAGGCTGCTGGCAAGCTGCACAACATGCTGCAATACATGGCCACCATGAAAGGGCCATGAATAGACCTCGCAGGAAATAGGCTCGCAGGAAAAGGAGCGCAGTTTCTAAATCACTCTCCATTAAATACACCATTTTGAAAATGAAACTGGCCAATAGGCACTAGCATCCATTGTTTTAGCCAATGAATTCAAAGTTCCGTGCCTGTGTGTCCACCCAGGCACGTTGAGGGGCAGCACAAGACACCTGACTTTGTAGTGCTAAGTACCCAACCCTCAGGGCCTTGCTGGGTTCAAACCCTTCATTGTTATGCTCAATCCATTAAACTTCTCGACCTGGCGACAGGAGGAGGAGGAGAGCAGGGATTTGAACCAATCTGGCAGGATTTATGCCCTACCAGGACACTTGTCACAGGTAATTGGAGACAGAACAAGGGGAAATGCCCTCAAGCTAAGGCTGGGTAGGTTTAGAGTGGACATTAGGAAAAAGTTTTTCACAGAGAGAGTGGTCAGGGACTAGACTGAGCTGCCCAAGGATGTGGTTGAGTCACCAACTATGGATGTGTTTAAGGGTCGTTTGGATGTGGTGCTTGGAGATATGGTTTAAGGTGAATCTTGTAGAGTAGGGTTTGACTTTGTGATCCTGAGGGTCTCTTCCAGCTTGGATGCTTCTGTGATTCTGTGATAATTCCTTCTGTGATACATGCACCAGAGAAGAGATGCTTTCTCAAAGAGGCACGAATTAAGTACCAGGAGGATATAAAAACTCCAAGAAGCAGTCCCATTTGTACTTGTATATACATTTCAAAAGCAGTAATGCAATATGTAAACCTGTTTAAAATGTTGATGCACAGAAGCAAAAATTCTGGTTTTTACATTGATTTCTGTCTCTTTAAAACAAAATATACTCCACATTTTCGTCAACAGGATATAGGTTTCCAAAAGGACACAGATCATTCAGAATGGTGATGTCTCAGCACGTAGTTCACTCTGGATAAAGCCAGTAGGATCATTTTATTACAATGACTCATGCAGTTAAAGTGCAAGAATCCTGTAAGTTTACTGAGGCGTAACTGTGAAGAATTTTTTTCTCCTCAGTTATGTAAATCCTAGCATTTTAGCTGTGAGTGGCTGATTTGCATAATCACAGTACAGTTGTTTTTCCATAGTTGCACCATGTATGTTGCCTCACTCGGGTGGTGTGACGACCTGGTTCAAGGGCAGCATGAGAGCCAAACCCAGGCTGCTCGGACCATCAGCTACAGACATCAATGTGATGGATAACGAATGGCATTTATTGAAACACGGCAATGCTTTTTATAGCCTACAAAACGTCACTTCCATCTGCTTACGTCCTAACTCAAGGCTATTTGCTATAGGGAGGGTCCCTAAGATTTCCGTACATTGCGATATTTTCAGAACGCCAGACCCTGACTACAACACATGTATAAAAGTCACTCTGTCTTAATTGCTTCTCATGCTTTCTATCCCAATTTATCTTTAATATGCAGACTTTTTTGTTTACCAGAAGGAGAAAGAAGGCACCACCTCTGTTTTTACACTTTGCATTTTAAACATACTAATTCCAACACCTGACAAAGGGAATAAACAAAGCAGATAAAATAGTGCTTATGGTTCTGAAAACAAAATTGCATTAGAATATTTCATAGCATATATTGAGTCTTTCCAGTCTCCCTGTCACTGCTCCCATATGGGCCATCGCCTACAGGCTAAGAAAATACCTGTCACACATTTACTTACTGTACTATCAAGACTAGACATCAACAGCTTGTGGTGTGAAGGCTTTAGGTACCAAGGGACTGACCTGCAGGAGAACAGTGAAGGGGAAAAGGCTCAGGGGGGTCCTAAGTGGATGAAAAGTCAACTATGAGCCAGCGATGTACTCTGGTGGCCAAGAAAGCAAATACCATCCTGGGGTGGATTAGAAGAGCTGTGACTAGTAGGTGCAGAGAGGGTCTCCTGCCCCTCTACTCTGTCCTGGTGAGGCCACATCTGGAGTATAGTGTCCATTTCTGGGCCCTTCAGTTCAAGAAGGACCTTAGGGAGCTGCTTGAGAGACTCCAGCACAGAGCCACAAGGATGATGGAGTGGAACATCTTCCATATGAAGAAAGGCTCAGGGAGCTGTGGCTTTGCAGCTTGGACAGGAGGAGCTGAGGGTAGACTTCATGAGCATTTATAAAGATGTAAAGGGTGAGTGCCAAGAGCCTGGAGCAGGCTCTACTCAGTGACAGGACAAGGGGCAATGGTGGCAGTTGAGACAGAGGAAGTTCCATGGAAACATGAGGAGGAATTTCTTCACTGTGAGTGTGACAGAACACTGGCACAGGCTGCCCAGGGGGGTTGTGGCGTCTCCTTCTCTGGAGATACTCAAAAGCCACCCAGATATGTTCCTGCATGATCTGGTCTAGGTGATTCTGCTCCGGCAGGGGAGTTGGACTGGGTGAACTTTCGAGGTCCCTCCCAGCCCTTAATATTCCATAATTTTGTGATGCTAATACTAGCCACACACAAATAAAACTTATCATCGATCAGCATTAGTTTACTTAATCAATGCCTTTGTAAAAACAAAGTGATCTTGATATGTTTCCTAAAAGCACATTACTGTATGAGCATCAGACTTTGTTCTGCCATCAAGATGAATAAATCAGCAACGATCAAATAAAGTTCCAGTGTGCATCTAACCAAATGCTCTTCATGTTTCTAGTATAATCTTGCATAGCTGTAATGGCTGAATGCATTGAATCCATGATATTATTACCTCTTTAATAGGAATTTATTGCATATTTCTAATGGTGTCTGCACTCTTACATTGTAGTTAAATCAAGAGCTACATATCTATACCAACCTTATTCTGAAATCTTTGGCTGGCTTGCAACTACATTTAGGCTCAGTAGCTGGTCCTCAAAACCCTTAAATTTGACTGATCACGCACAGATGACAGGAACTCAGCTCTAAAACTTGATGTTGTCTGCAGATTTATTTCACACTCTACTTGCAGATACTTAGAGAAAGGTTTGTTTCTCTCTCCGTGGCTTAGTGATTTTAACTGTCAAAACAAAATGGGACTGGAGGCTCTGGAGCAAACTGTAACCAAAAAATGGTAAAATAACTGTAAGACTCAGATCTGACTTAATTCTAAATAATACCTTAATAAGCTGAAGGACAGTTATAGATGTATTTAGGTAAATGATTAAACAAAATTATTCTGGGTTTATGTGTTTAGTCATTTAAGTTTCAGCATTTAGACTTGTGGTGGTTTGGCAGTTACTCATCCCCCCACACTTTGAAATAACACAGGCTAGGACTCAGTTAATAAATGAAGCTTTATATTTACAGCTTTGCACAATATACAGACAGATATTTACAATATATAACAGATATTTACAGAAATATACAGTAAAAAAGGTAATACAGAAACACCACATCCCTCCCAGAGATCAAAGTCCCTAAGAGGGTGACCAATCACCTTACCACCTTCCCCCCTCCACAGTCTTATCTCACCATCTATCTTATGCAGCAGATAGGCAAAAGTAGATTGGCCAAGGGGATTAGCAGCAGGAATGAAGTTATTGAAATTATTCAGATCTAGCTACAAAAGGAAGGGAGAAAGAGCCATGCAATAGCAGCCACGGCCCAAAGCAGTCTTGACTTATCTATATTTGGGTTACAGCTCTTAGATAATTTTTTTTCTTTCTCAGTAAACCTGAGTGAAGTAGCATCATCAGTGTTTTCCTTTCTCAGCCTATAGTCTAATTTCTCATTCAAATCTTCCAATTATTTCAAACCATGACAAGACCTAGAGAGACCTCATCATTTCTTCTGTGACAGTCTCTGCTGTTCTGCCCTTCTGCCTTTCTTGATTGACCAGCTCAGGCTGTATTAAGAGTTCTTATTAGCCTCTATAAATGGAAGTATGAAGGAAATGCTTTTTTAGACTTTGCTCAGAGTACTGAGAGACTAATGTGCGGAGATGTTTTGACTTTAGTGGGATGAAAGTCAGGGGTACAGAATGCAACTGAACTAGTGGAAGGCTATTGCTGGGGCACAGATAGATAACTGCTGAAGGTCTGAAAAGATGCAAAGAGCGGAGACTTGGCAGATGTTTTATGTTAGAGATAACGAATGTCTAGAAGTTAAGCACTGTTAAGTAAAAGGAATGTAAGCTTTGTCTGAGTAAGGAGTTGTGTCCTGATAACAGGTTACTAACCAATTGCTTGCTGTACACAGTTGCACTAACCAATTATTATTAGACACGATGTAAAAGTTTTGATTTTTAGAATATATAAGCTGGTTCTTTGCACGCAATAAACAGACACCTTGCTTGCATCAAGTAGCATGTCGTCTCCCCATCGCTGTCAGAAGTAAAGTTCATTTCTTAACTTTTCATTCTTATGTGGCATCAAGATTATCAAAGAGATTATTATTGAATTTTGTCTGTTATTGGAAAATTGAGGGCTTTGTGTATCGAGTCCTTCTGAAACTTATTTTTTATGAAACTGCCAGCTTGATCATGTGCAGCAAATAAATTCAGGCTGTTCATTTCCCTGCTTCTCCTAATGGTTCCTGGAATACAGATGTCACCTGGGAGAGGAAGGAGAGGGCACATTCTTGTCTAAGTTCATTTTTAAAAAGCAAAATATTGGTACAACAGAATGCTTTCAGAGTTCAAAACTGGTTTCATAGAGAAAGACAACTACCAAAGAATTAGAATAAAGTTCTCAGCAATAGCTATTATTTATTTATATTTCTGTGGCACATAACAAAGTTACTCATTGCGTAAGATGTTCCTAGCTTAGCAGAAAAAGAGTTGAGTATCCACTTCAGAGATCTTCTTGTCTAAATGCAAGGTAAGCAATACCTGCCTGCTTGCAGCAAATGAGGCCTGTCTACACCTCTGTTCTCATATATATGTGTATACAGACATATATTTGCCTACACAATAAGCAATGATGTCACCTTAGGAGCAGTCTAGCATTGACAAACTGTATTTAGGTATCCTGGTAATCCAGGAGGAAGCAGTAAGGGACCTGCTCATCCACTTGGATCCTCACAAGTTCATGGGACCAGATGGGATGCACCCTAGGGTGCTGAGAGAGCTGGCAGATGAGCTCACCAAGCCACTCTCTATCACTTATCAACAGTGCTGGCTCACTAGAAAGGTCTCTGAAGACTGGAAGATGCCAGTGTGGTGCCCATCCACAAGAAGGGCCAGAAGGAGGAACCAGGAAATTACAGACCTGTCAGCCTAACCTCAGTGCCACGCAAGGTTATGGAACAGGTCATCTTGAGTGCTATCACACAGCACCTACAGGATGGCCAAGGGATCAGGCCCAGCCAGCATGGATTTAGAAGGGGCAGGTCCCGCCTGACCAACTTGATCTCCTTTTACAATCAGATTACCTGCCTGGTGAATGCAGAGCAGGCTGTGGATATAGTCTACCTGGACTTCAGCAAGGCCTTTGACACCGTCTGCCATAACAAGCTCCTGGCAAAGCTGACAGCTCGTGGCTTGGACAGATTAACTCTGAAATGCATCAGTAAATGGCTGGAGGGCCAGGCCCAGAGAGCGAATGCTGCCACATCCAGTTGGCGACCAGTCACGAGTGGTGTGCCCCAGGGATCAGTGCTGAGCCCAGTCCTGTTTAATATCTGTTGATGATCTGGACAAGGGGATTGAGTCCATCATCAGTAAGTTTGCAGATGACACCAAGAGCAGGTGTTGATCCATTGGAGGGTAGGAAGGCCCTGTAGACGGACCTGAAGAGGCTGGATGGGTGGGCAGAGGCCAATGGGATGAGACTTAACAAGGCTAAATGCAGGGTTCTACACTTTGGCTACAACAAGTCCAAGCGGTATTACAGACTGGGGACAGAGTGGCTGGAGAGCAGCCAGGCAGAAAGGGACATGGAGGTGCTGGTAGATAGTAGGCTGAACATGGGCCAGCAGGAGAGCCAATGGCATCCTGGCCTGTATCAGGAATAGTGTGGCCAGCAGGACAAGGGAGGTTATTCTTCCCCTGTACTCAGCACTGGTCAGGCTGTACCTTGAGTACTGTGTCCAGGTCTGGGGCCCTCAATTCAAGAGAGATGCTGAGGTACTGGAAAGTGTCCAGAGAAGGGCAACAAAGCTGGTGAGGGGCCTGGAGCACAGCCCTGTGAGGAAAGGATGAGAGAGCTGGGGTTGTTCAGCCTGGAGAAGTGGAGTCTGAGGGGTGACCTCATTGCTACCTACAACTACCTGAAAGGGAGGTTTTAGCCAGGTGGGGTTGGTCTCTACTCCCAGGCAACCAGTGACAGAACAAGAAGACACAGCCTCAAGCTGTGCCAGGGCAGGTTTAGGGTGGATGTTAGGAAGAAGTTCTTCACAGCAAGAGTGACTGGCATTGGAATGGACTACCTGGAGAGGTGATGGAGTCACCATCCCTGGAGGTGTTTCAGAGGAGGCTTGGTGAAGCACCTCATGCCATGGTCTAGTTGATTGGATAGGGCTGGGTGATAGGTTGGACTGGATGATCTTGGATGTCTCTTCCAACCCTGTTGATTCTGTGTCAACGAGGACTCGTAAGGAAACATGTAGGGAAATAAGTTTTCTGATGTTCGTTCAAGTCAGAAGAGCAGTGCTGCAGTGCTGAAGGAGGTGGGAAAGAAGAAATTTGAAGTTCTCGTGTTTCCCCTCCTGTCATCAAGTCATTGGCAATTGCTCATGCCAGGAAAATACATGCAGCTTTGCATTGGAGAAGAAACAGGGAACATCAGAAATTAAGATGTATTTTGGAACACAGAACAAATACAATAAAGAGCTATTACAGTTCAGTAATAAAGAGGGGAAAAATATCTTTTATAAATACAGCAAATTCTTTTTCTCTTCCTGAACCCCTTAGTCCTAGAGTTCAGTAATTACATGAAAAATTCATATTTTAATTTTTTTTTAATTGTTATTATTGAATAAAAGTTTCTAGATCACCTTCTGTTATTGAAAGGCTTGAAAATACTGCCCACACACATCCAGAAGACAAAAACATCATGAAACAAAGAAAAGTGCTTTGACTCTGTTTAAAAATTCATTTTATGAAATAGGGTTGGTTATTTTGTGGAGTCCAGCATATTTTGAATGCTTCAAATTAGAAGTTCTGAAAATACAACTTCTAAATCCATAATATCTAAATAGATTACTGAAGGGCAAAAGAACTGAAGTGAAAAACTCGTGAAGTAGAACACGGATGAGAATCCTTGTCTGGAAGGAAGATCATGTGCTCTGAGATCCTATTGAATTGCCCTCTCTTCATAGTGTAATGATTGCTTCTGTCATGAAGAACTTTTTTACAATCCCTGAATTATTTTCATATGTCTTCTGATAGGCTTCCCTCAACACGTCCAGTACTTAAACTTTTGGATCCATGACAGCTGCCAGTCTGATCCTCATACAGGACTGAGCTAGGAACTTCAGGCTGGTAAGAATTATGAGTGTTGCAAAAGGTCAAAATAGGCCAAATTAGGGCTAAACATGACCTGGCTTGCTCTCCTTTCTTCTGCTGATGGGGGAAGCACTGCAGGAAGGGAGGACAAAAGGCCCTGGTGCCTTCCAGTCTCTTCCATGCCGTTTCCAATCTTGTATAACATGTGAGGGTACTGTGTTTATAGACTTGTTTATGTTCTGTCCTGAAAGGTAAATGTAAGCCCTGGCTTCACCTAACATGGTTAAACTTGGCAAAGTGCCATTATGATTGGCTGCTCTGTGTCTAAAAACCCATTAGTCTGGGGCTGTATTGATAAAAAGAAATTAGCAGGTAGAGACAGCATGCTGCTGCCATTGCTTCTGCCTCACTGCCATTGTATCCTGCCATGTTCTGCTAAGCTGTAAGCTAGCTCTGCTGCATAATAACAAGCCCTGATGTTTTGGGCTTGTCTATCTGGAAACTGCTTCGAGTTTACCAGGAATAAGCCTTAAGTGTCTCCACATGATAGGCTTGCTTAGTCAGCATGATATTGTACTTGTATGCACATCCGCAAGACATCCTGTACCTCTGCAAGTCTTCTGCAAAGTCAGCAGCCAAGAGGAACCAGGACCAAGTCAGAGATCATCTGCTTCTCTCCCAGCACCCCAGCTAAGAGCCTGGAAAGATCAGAAGCTTCAGTGGCTAAGAAGACACTGACAAGTGTTTGGGTACTGTCTGGGAACTGTAGTCAGCCCCAGGAAATATAGAGATAATTTTTGTGAGTAAATGCTCAAAACCTCTTTAGCAAATCTTTAATAAGACTCTGTAAGAAATTCTCTAATTGAATCCAAGCCTTCTGCCTAAGCAGGAAAGAGCTTCCTGAGTCACAGAATCATAGAATCATAGAATGGTTCAGGTTGGAAGAGACCTCAAAGATCATCCAGTTCCAACCCCCCACCATAGGCAGGGACACCTCCCACTAGATCAGGATGCTCAAGACCTCATCCATCCTGGCCTTGAACACCTCCAGGGAGGGAGCAACCACAACCACCCTGGGCAACCTGTACCAGTGTTTTACCAACCTCACTGAAAGGAACTTCCTCCTAACAGCCTGTTTAAATCTCCCCTCTGCCAGTTTAAACCCATTACCCCTTGTCCTGTCATTACAAGACCTTGTCAATAGTCCCTACCCAGCCTTCCTGTAGATCCCTTTCAGATAGTGGAAGGCTACTTTAAGGTCCCCTCGAAGCCTTCTCTTCTCCAGGCTGAAAAGCCCCAACTCTCTCAGCCTGTCCTCACAGCATAGGTGCTCCAGCCCTCTGATCATCTTCATGGCCTACCTGTGGACTCTCTCCAGCAGTTCCATATCCTTCTTGTGCTGGGGGCTCCAGAACTGCACACAGTACTCCAGATGGGGTCTGATGAGAGCAGAGAAAAGGGGGAGAATCACCTCCCTTTGGCCTGTGTGACGGGATAGCGCTTAATTAGGTTCGATATCCCATGGATGAGGGGGTCCTAGTGCCCCCCCCACCCGAGGTTCTTTGGGTTCCGGTCGGAAGAAACAAATGCACAAATCGCTCAAAACGCCAATTTAACAATCAGAACTTAGGAAACAGAGAGGTTACATACAAAATAGATCCCGACCGCGCCTATAAAGTGCCCGCGGGGCGCGAGGGGGAAAAACACACTCCTTCCCGAACCCGAGGCGGGGGGGGAGAAGGGAAAAGACCGACTTAGCCCGGATAGGGAAGTAGAGAGAGAGAGAGGGAGGGGGATCAGCCTTGCCACTTCTCTGGAGAGCTGCTATGCTTCGTTGTCTGCTGCCTGCTGGATGCTGCCTTGCACGTGGCTGGGCTCTTCACAGCCATGGCGGGAGATGACAGTGAACAAGGAGAGTGAGGAAGAGCGGAAGAAGAGCCCCTAACGGCTGCTGATCCCTGCCTAAATACCCTACGGGGGCACATGAAACTGTCCAATAGGTATTCAGCATTCTCTGGCTGACCAATTGATTCAAAAAACTCCACACATACATGCAGCCTGAGGTGTCCCTGGCTCCTGGGGCCACGTGGGGTGCCCCTGCCCNCAAGCATCCTTCTCGATGACGGCCAGTCTGATCCCTCGATGACTGGTCCGGTCTGTGGCGAGTCAGGCTTCATCCGGTGTCCAGGTTCTGGTCCAGATTGTACCTGTACAAAGGAAACTGGCCTCGGTGCGCAGTGACCAGGTGGCTGGACTAATGGTTAAGAATGACCCACCGCTTGCTGGTGCAGTGTGTCTTTCCCACAGGCATTCATGGCTTCCCAGGCATGTAGCCCTCTGGGTCTGCCAGTGACACCTTTACTAACANCAAAAGACCTTAGGGGGTACTATTGGGGAGATGCCACCCTTATCAGCCAGGGCATCAACTCCTGGGATGTTTCCTGGTTATAGGCTCAAGGCAGGCTTCCCATCGGTGCAATGCTTACCACCTGGGAGCCATAGCTTCGCCTTGGCCAAGTGACAAACACTAGGGGTACCTGCGATACCACCGATTTAATTGTCTGGTGGGATGGCAGGTTTCCCAATCCTTTGCCTGCTGCACATTTAATGCACTATTCTATGCCCCAGTATCAACTAAAGTGTAGATCAGCTCAATTTGGTCCTGTGGGAATTATAGGCAAGGGTGTGTGTGTGTTTATCAGACCACTGGGACATGGGTGTGAAGTGATATGAGTGGTCTGAAACTACCATGGTCTTGCCTAGTGTCATGGATCATCCCTAGACCCTTTATCATAAGGAATGAAAGGATTATCCACTGCAGCAGGTGAATCTGCTGCTGAAGAGCCCTTGCTACCCCCACCACTGCTACTACTGTCCCCTTTTTGCCACCCCCCACGCCCTTTCCAAGCCCTGAGTACTAGGGATTTTATTAGTCCCATTTTCATGCACTCTAGTAAGTGCTGTGGCACGCCCAATGCCACAACTTCTCGGAACCAGTTCTTGGGTGATGAAGCTCACTTCTGTCTTCTGTTCCTCTCCTGGTTCCTCCCAGAGTGGCGTCTGGTTTGCTGTGGGCTGCTTGGTGGGCTGCTCCTTGGGCTGTGGCTTGGACCCTTGGGCGGACTTGTTTGCAGTGGTGTCTTCTCTGTGTGGCACACTTCTCGTCCCTTCGAGAAGCTGGCATTGGGGGTGTCAGTGAGATGTTTCCCCTTTGGAGGTCTCTGGTCTCCAAATCCAGTCCTCTGTCCGAAGCTGGACAGTGTCCTTCTCAGCTTCTCTGTGTCTGTTGTATCAGAGTCACTGAAGGCTGGCAGGGGCTTTGCTAATTTTGGGCTTGTGGTGGCCCTTCAGTTGCGGCCACTGTCAGTGATCTCTTGTCAAATCACTGGGTGGATCATCTTTGTTTGGATCCACGTGTCTTCCCCGTCTGTCTTGGCATGAGAATCGCTGTAGCTGCATAGAGGCTTTGTCATCTCCGGACGAACGTTTCTTCCGCTGTCAGCAGGGGGTGTAGGCACACCCGATTCGGCAGGGTCCATGCTTTTATTTCTTCCTCCGTTGAAAGGGGGCACGGGCGCACCCAATTCAGCTGGGTCAGTGCCTCGTGGCAGTGGGGGTTGTAGCGGCAGCATGGAGGTAGCAGTCTGTGGCGGTGAGCTTTGCAGACAGGCGCTTCGTTCGGTGGGCAGCGTTAGAATAGGGTTAGAGTGGGGAAAACGCTCAAAAGGCATTACGGTGACCGGCTCTCTCGAGGTGGTGCCGAGCGGCGGGACACCAAAAAATCCAGGGCCGTCCTGACACGGCACCGTGAGGACTTCGGCCAGGGCAGTCCCGTAGCCGGGAGCGACGAATGGACTTCCTGGGAGGACCGCAGGTGGAGGAAGGGCCGCCCCGCTTCTTGCGGTTCCGAAGCCAGGGGCTACGGGGCTGCCAGCGCACAGCCGCTGCTCTGGCTCGTCCGGCCCCTCTTGAAAAACCGCTAGTGGGCTGGCAGAGCTCGCTAGAGCCGTATTGCACACGCGCGAAAAAGCCGCAACGGGGAAGTGCAAGGACCCCGAGAAGGTGGCTGAAGGGCTGCCTGCGTGCACGGACACCCGGAAGGGTCCTTTCTTACTTCGCAAAGCCGCTAATATTTCTGATTCTGCCCGTGCTATCTCTTGCTTTAGGCAGCAGATTTTCTCTCTATTCCTAAAAAATTCCGGGAGCCCCTGTATCGCGCAAGCGGCCAGAATCGTGACTAATTTGCGGGGGTTGCTTACTAGATTCTGGGCAATTTTAGCTGGATTGTCGGCGTGGCTCTCTGCCCATTTTATGTCAGAGAGGGCAAGGTTGTGCCCTAATTCGTATAGAATCTGTGCAATGGGAACCTCTGCTCACTGCGCCATTTTTGTGATGGGATAGCGCTTAATTAGGTTCGATATCCCATGGATGAGGGGGTCCTAGTGCCCCCCGCGAGGTTCTTTGGGTTCCGGTCGGCAGAAACAAACGCACAAATCGCTCAAAACGCCAGGTCCAACAATTTAACAATCAGAACTTAGGAAACAGAGAGGTTACATACAAAATAGATCCCGAACGCGCCTGTAAAGTGCCCGCGAGGCGTGAGGGGGAAAAACACGCTCCTTCCTGAACCCGAGGTGGGAGGGGGAGAAGGGAAAAGACCGACTTAGCCCGGATAGGGAAGTAGAGAGAGAGAGAGGGAAGGGGATCAGCCTTGCCACTTCTCTGGAGAGCTGCTATGCTTCGTTGTCTGCTGCCTGCTGGATGCTGCCTTGCACGTGGCTGGGCTCTTCACAGCCATGGCGGGAGATGACAGTGAACAAGGAGAGTGAGGAAGAGCGGAAGAAGAGCCCCTAACGGCTGCTGATCCCTGCCTAAATACCCTACGGGGGCACATGAAACTGTCCAATAGGTATTCAGCATTCTCTGGCTGACCAATTGATTCAAAAAACTCCACACATACATGCAGCCCGAGGTCTCCCTGGCTCCTGGGGCCACGTGGGGTGCCCCTGCCCCTCAACCCCTACTGGACCTTGGACGATAGGGGGAAGAGAGAGCCCAGGGATTGGACCAATTCTAGGGTGTTTGTCATACCATACCAGGACAGCCTGCTGCCAGCGCTTCTCTTAATGCAGCCCAGGACCCGGTTGGCTGTCTGGGCTGCATGTGCACACTGCAGGCTCATGGACCCAGACTCCCAGGTCCATTTCCTCAGGGCTGCTGTCCAGCCACTTGCCACCCAGCCTGAATTTGTGCTTGGGATTGTGCCGACCCAGGTGCAGGACCTTAAACTTGGCCTTGTTGAATGTCATGAGGTTGGCCTGGGCCCACCTCTCCAACCTGTCCAGGTCCCTCTGGATGGCATCCCTGCCCTCCAGCAAGTTGACTGTGCCACACAGCTTGGTGTCATCTGCAAATTTGCTGAGGGTGCATTCAATTCTTCTGTCCATATCGCTGACAAAGATGTTAAACAGCACTGGTCCCAGCACTGACCCCTGAGGGACACCACTGTCCCTCACCACTGTCTGGTCTCCAGGTGGACATTGTGCCGTTGATCACCACTCTCTGTGTGCCACCATCCAGCCAATTCCCTATCCAGCAAGTTGTCCACCCATCAAGTATGTGTTTGTCCAGTTTGGTGACCAGGGTGTCATGTGGGACAGAGTCAAAGGCCTTACTCAGGTCCAGGTAGATGACATCAGTTGCCCTTCCCTTGTCCACCACTGCTGTGACTTCATAATTGAAAGCCACCACATTTGTCACACATGATTTGCCTTTAGTGAAACCATGCTGATTGCCATCAGACACCTTTGCTTTGTTTTCTATCTTTCGCAACAGAGCCTTGAGGAGGATCTGCTCCATGATCTTGCCAGGCACAGATGTGAGACCAAGCAGTCTGAAGTTCCTGGGGTCATCCCTTTTTCTGTTCTTGAAGTGTTATATTTGCCCTTTTCCAGTCAGCAGGAACTTCACCAGTCTGCAATAACCTTTCAAATACAAGGGACAGTGGTTTGGCAGCTTCATTTGCCAGTTCCCTGAGGACCATGCCCTCTAGTGGGCAAGCGGTATAACTGACCACAAGAACCTCTACAGTTCAATTACGTTTAATGTTTATGTTGTTGCTAGTTATTTCTTAAGTGTTCTAGATTCTGCCTTTGTCTTTTATGTAATTCTTTTCATGACTGTTGCAAAGAACCTGATATTATTAGCAAAAATTACTGGGCAGGTAATGAGAGTCCTGAATATCAAAATTAATAAACAATATTATTTTTTTTTTAAATACCATCTTGTATTCCACTAATACCTATGACCTGCTTCAGCATGACCCTAAAGTGCTGCTGCAGATGGATCCAAGCCCAATAAGCACCCATACCTGCCAGGAAGATTACAAATCTCCCATCAAAGCACACCCACACATCTGATGCACTGAAGTCTAAGTGAGGACCCTATTCCTATACTGAAAATTACTTTGGCTTCTTGAACAAACTGAGAAGGAAAGGGGAAATCAGAAGAGCAGACTCCTACTACCTGAAACAGAGCACCAGCTGCAGCACCCTCCATCCTCAGCACAGGGCAAGCCTGTCCATGTTAAACCCATGTGTGTCTCTTAGCCAGAAGCATGCTGGGAGCATAACTTTATTGTCAAACAGAATTATGCATTATTGATTACATGTCTGAAACATCCTTCTGAGAAACAGCGTCTGGGTTAGGGTTGCATGATCTGAAAGAAGGGGAGAGACAAGTTCTCCTGTAAAAGCTATGATGCAGAGAACATTTCATCAAAATAGACAAAAACAAAAAAAAGCCTCCGTTCAGATTAAATTCTGCAGCTGCAGGGGTGTAACAGAAACAGGGGTAAGCAACTACCTTTGGTTTGGTGATGATTTTAACAAGGGGTACCAGAGTATTCCCAAAGGTCCTCTCTAGCATATCACTGTGATTATTATTTTATAGGTTGCAATGACTCTGGTAGGTGTTTTATTTCACTATAAATATGTCAAGTTGTGTCAGTCCCTCATAAATTGAGTAGGGAATTCAATTTACAAGCAGAAAACTGAACATGGTTGCTGGCTTCCTTTCAAAGCTGGGAATGTATTCAAAATTTCATTACTTCGTGTGAAGGAAAGTGCACTAAAATTATGTTTACATGCATAAAATAAACACAATCTTTGCTAATCTTTTTCAAACTTACCTGCAGATGAAGTGTCTGCAGAAATTACTTATTATCAGTTATGATTCAGTTTGCAATCTTGCTCTGAAAAGGAGAGTTCATGGAATGATTGTTGTGAACTTAAAACTGAGAATACATTTAAAGATTGATTTTCAGCAGCATGCTTCATAAAAGAAAAAAAGCACTTGGGGCTATGGTTAATAGATTTGCTTTTTAAAAGTATGGTATAAATGGGCAGTGAAAATACAGGAATTACTGTTAAGAATTATATTCTGTTGTTACCTGAACTGCTTCTGCCTAGGTGATGTGGCAAGCTGCAAGATATTGTTTTGCATTATTGTAAGACCCAAGAGCAGATAATGAAGCATTACTGTAAGCTGGCACAGCTGAAGAATAGAATGTCAGGCTTTGCTGTTATTGTTACCTGTTCTGCTTGGAAAGGGGTGAGTTTGCCACTAAGAATAATACAAAGTCCCCCCTGAAGGCTGATAAATACAACATACCCTCATTATTTTGTTTGATACATGGGTATTTCTTTTAAGAACTTAATCTTTTCTAAAGAGATAAGAAATCCTTTATTGATATGCTAAGTAATATCTGGCCAAGGTGGGTGAACACTACTGGCCATCAGCTTGATTCCTCAGGTATGCTGTTAGGTCCATAGGTCCTTTCTTGCATTCCTGACTTGTATTTCAAGAGAGATCTTGAACTGGTCTAGATCTGAAAAATATCTACTGTTTCCAGAACATGCAGCCAGTTTGCAAGAGCTGTGGAGGTGGCCTTAAATCTTTAGAAGGATCTTGGCATGGATAGACTTTGTTCTGACTCCACACAAGGAATCTGTGCTGCTGAACTTGAATGACTGCCTCATGAAGGCTGAATTCCAGCTGGCAGTTGAGCAAGCCATCTGCCTACTCCTGTGCAGGTTTCTGAGTCTGAATCTAATCTTAATTATCAACTTCAGCAAGAGCTCCCTAATTTGCTTACAGCCCCAATATCATCTGGTGGCATGTTTTAGTACTGTAGCTGGCAGAGTTTCTCTATTGCTACAAGAGCTGCCAAAATGAAAGATGAGGTTTGCCTTTTCAGATGGGAAAGGCATTTTGACCTACACCTAATAAGAAGCTCCAGAAGTGCTCAGGGTTTCTAGATTTTAGGAACCAAACTCTGGGAGTCAAATTCACAAGTCCAAATTCACAAATGCTTTGGTTGTCTTCAGAACAACCAGAAACTAGAGGCTCAGATTTATCCACAGGGAAGGACTGGAGTGTGATGTCCAAACCAGTCCAAACCAGTCCAAACTGGTACTGATCTCACAGATTTGATATCTAGGAAGAACCAGGTTAGGCCCTTAGACAGGTTCACAGCCTGAAAACACTCTCCCTGGGCTTGCAGACCTGTGTTCTGTTACTGAGCTCAGTTGCCTCACTCTCTCCTGTCGACATACAATCTGCTGAAGAGCAGAGTCAGTCACTGGATCAGAGACTTGGCTGAGAGCCAGCATGTGCATTTTGCTGTGAAATGCCATTAGATCAAATAAGCAATTGGTGAAGGGATGCTTAGGGCTCCTCACTTTGAAACACAACTCCCACACTCAGCTACAGAATACAACCATATGAATTCTTCATTTATTTCCTAGCTGTTCCTGCAGGAAGGGCAGATACAAGTTGGTTTTCTAGCTTGAGCTTTTGATTTCTTTTAGTCTCAGGAAGACCAGAAACTCAGTTATTTTAGTCTAGAGCCTAAATTATATTCCTCAACCTTTACTGGCAGCTCTGATGTTAGTTTGAAACAACCAAGCAAAGCATTTACTTGGCACAGTTCCTCAGAGAGGAAGAGAGAAGTGGAGACCTCATTGCTGTCTTCAGCTACCTGAAAGACATTATGGAGAGGCTGGTGCTGGTCTCTTCTCACAGGTAACTGGAGACAGAACAAGGGGGAATGGCCTCAACTTAAGCCTGGGTAGGTTTAGACTGGACATTATGAAAAAGATTATCATGGAGAGAGTGATCAGGCACTGGAATGAGCTGCCCAGGGAGGTGGTGAAGTCGCTGACCCTAGATGTGTTTGAGATTGTTTGGATGTGGTGCTTAGAGATATGGTTTAAGGTGAATCTTGTAGAGTAGGGTTCTAGGTTCAACTTGGTGATCCTGAGGGTCTTTTCCAACTTGGATGTTTCTGTGATTGTGTGGTATCCTAAAGTTGGTAAGCTGCCAAGAAGATTGAAAGTTTTTTTCCATATATCAAGCTTCCTACAGCTATATCAGGACCATCCACAATGCGGCTNAAGCTTTATATTTACAGCTCAGCAGACATTTACAATATATTACATATATTTACAGATATATACAGTAAAAAGGTAATACAGAAACACCACACCCCTCCCAGAGATCAAAGTCACCAAGAGGGGTTCCCAACCACCCTTCCTCCTTTCCCTCAATACCCAATCTTATCCCAGTATCTGTCTTATGTGCCAGGTAAACATGGGAGATTGGCCAGGGCCAGGGGCAGGTGGAGTGGTGGGGTAAGTTAGAAGCAGGAATTAATTAATTGGGTTACACAGATTCAGCTAGAAGCCAGAGAGAGAGATAAGCAGCCAAAGCAACCCAAGCAGCTCTGTCTTATCTATGTTTGGGTTCTTACCTTTGTATCAGTCAGAAAACGTGTGAGTGGAGTAGACATCATCAATGTTTTCCTTTCTAAGCCTATAACCTAATTTCTCTTATTAAAATATTCCAATTAGTCTCAAAGCAGTACAGGCTGTATCACAGTGAGGAGGACTGGGACAGGTGTTGAATTTGTTCTACAAGAACCAGTTTCTAGAGAGACAATACAGTCTTGACATAGTCAGCAATGCTGACAACATTTCTTATACCTTTCTTAAAGTTACTTTTATGGTCCTTCCTTAGCAGAGTTCCATTTGTGTTATTTCATTTATATATTTGTTAACACTCTTCTCCTAGACAGAACTCACATTCAGAAATTGGCACAAGCAGTATGCTTGATAACCCAACATTTGTATGTGTTTCATATTTAGTTTCAAACCTTACTTCTGCTCCAGAGGCATCTATTTTATCATGTTTCTAAGACCTCAGTATCCAACTTTCAGCTAACACATGCTCTAAGTTGTAATATAGCATTCCCTGTCTCAGCTCCAGACCTGGTTATTTGTTTGCAATATGCTACAAATGCAGATTTACTTTTAGCATGGGTAAAGGAAAGAGACAGAGGAAGACAGGGCAAGCTTTACTATTTATCAATTTCAGTCTAGCATACAATTTCACATTACAGCCCACTGATAGTAATCACTTTATAGGAAAGTGTTCCAGAATGCCTATTTCTACGCTTTCTTGCCTCATGAGATATGTATTGGTGAGTTTTATGTCCTAGGACAATGAGGTGACCCTGATGACTGAAAATAGTATGGGGGGTGGAGAGGACCACTGGATGAACAAGAAAGCTTCATATTGCGTGAACTGAGGGCATAGTATTAATTCTACTAACATTGAGGGTGGTGAGCCCTGGAATGATCCCTGGAGGTGTTCAAGGCCAGGCTGGATGAGGCTCTAGACAGTCTCATGTAGTGTGAGGTGTCCCTGCCCATGGCTGGGGGTTGGAACTAGATGATCCTTGTGTCATTTCCAAACTTGACTGATTCTATGATTCTGTGATCATGAAATAGTGTTAGAACTCATGTGCCAGTCCTGGAGTGGCTCTGCTTTTCTGTACCAGTGATTGTGATACAAAACTAGGAATGCAACACTGCTTTTTTTTTTTTTTGCCTTTTTTTTTTTTTTT
>VWZI01019513.1:23100-35235 GCA_013396835.1 Psilopogon haemacephalus
GTTGAGCTTCTCATCCACCCAGACCCCCAGGTCCTTTTCCTCAGGGCTGCTCTCCAGCCACTCACCACCCAGCCTGGAGCTGTGGTTGGGATTGCACTGACCCAGGTGCAGGACCTTACACTTGGCCTCGTTGAATGCCCTGAGGGTGGCCTGGGCAAACCTCTCCAGCCTGTGCAGGTCCCTCTGGATTGATCCCTGCCCTCTAACAAGTCTCCTGTGCCACACAGCTTGGTGTCATCTGCAAACTTGCTGAGATGAACATACAAATTTAGGAATCTGAAGATGTAATTCCCCCTAGGTGCACGAAACTGCATAAATAATGGATACAGCTAATTCACAAGCTCTTGGAATGATACCAGCATTGCATGCTCGGAGTCTTGAAATTCCAAGCATAACAGAACGCCTCACAAATGAAAAGATTCTGGCACAGGCACCCTACTGTCACTGATCCAGGTCTCTTTCCCCCATCCTCTACTTGATATCAGGCTTTGAAGGAAGATTTTAAAATCTCTCAACTCTCAGGCTTGGAAGGGAGATTTAAAATCTCCCCAACTACGCATCTGGGCGTGCATGCTAGAAAGCAGCAGCTACAGAATTCCGCACGCCTCTGTAACAAAGGCCTCCTTATGACTGCAACTTTCTGACACTGGGAGAAGCAGGGAAGTGCTCTGTTTTCCTTCAGCAGGGGGAAATGACAACAAAAGCAGCACAAGGGTGGCTGGCGTTCATAATGAGACTCATAAATAAAGGAAATTATGTGCACAGTTATTCAGAAGGTACTTTTCCTCCTTTTGTTTATCATCCTGTAGAGTTCCGTTCATTACAAAACAGGAAGAGAGGGAAAGGCTGAAGCAGGCAGGACCTTTGCTGCTGCACCATCAGTCTTACAAAGATTAGAAAACAGTCTTCAGTTTAAAAAAAAAAAAAAATGTCTACTCAGCCTCTCTTTTTGACTGTACTGGATTGCACACAACGTGACAGAAAGATATTTGTATCTTGGGGCTGTTCAGCCTGGGGAGGAGAAGGCTCTGGGCAGACCTCATAGTGGTCTTGCAAGGAGCCCTGAAGAAAGCTGCTGAGGGGATTTTACCAAGAGCTTGTAGTAGTGGGGCAAGAGGGAATGGATTGAAGCTGGAAAAGGGGAGATTTAAATTGGAGATTAGGAAAAGATTCTTTATAGTGAGGGTGATGAGACTGGAGTAACAGGAGGCTGTGGATATCCCCTCCCTGGATGTGTTCAAGGTCAGGTTGGATGAGACCTAGGTCTAGTGTAAGGTGCCCCTGCTCATGGACAGGGGGGGTTGAACTAGGTGATCTTTAATGTCCCTTCCCCTGCTCATGGAAGGGAGGCTGGAACTAGATGATCTTTAAGGTCCCTTCCCCTGCTCATGGAAGGTGGGGTGCAACTAGATGATCTTTAAAGTCCCTTCCCCTGCTCATGGAATGGAGGCTGGAACTAGATGATCTTTAAGGTCCCTTCCCCTGCTCATGGAAGGTGGGGTGCAACTAGATGATCTTTAAAGTCCCTTCCCCTGCTCATGGAATGGAGGCTGGAACTAGATGATCTTTAAGGTCCCTTCCCCTGCTCATGGAAGGTGGGGTGCAACTAGATGATCTTTAAAGTCCCTTCCCCTGCTCATGGAATGGAGGCTGGAACTAGATGATCTTTAAGGTCCCTTCCCCTGCTCATGGAAGGTGGGGTGCAACTAGATGATCTTTAAAGTCCCTTCCCCTGCTCATGGAATGGAGGCTGGAACTAGATGATCTTTAAGGTCCCTTCCCCTGCTCATGGAAGGTGGGGTGCAACTAGATGATCTTTAAAGTCCCTTCCCCTGCTCATGGAATGGAGGCTGGAACTAGATGATCTTTAAGGTCCCTTCCCCTGCTCATGGAAGGTGGGGTGCAACTAGATGATCTTTAAAGTCCCTTCCCCTGCTCATGGAATGGAGGCTGGAACTAGATGATCTTTAAGGTCCCTTCCCCTGCTCATGGAAGGTGGGGTGCAACTAGATGATCTTTAAAGTCCCTTCCCCTGCTCATGGAATGGAGGCTGGAACTAGATGATCTTTAAGGTCCCTTCCCCTGCTCATGGAAGGTGGGGTGCAACTAGATGATCTTTAAAGTCCCTTCCCCTGCTCATGGAATGGAGGCTGGAACTACATGATCTTTAAAGTCCCTTCCCCTGCTCATGGAAGGTGGGGTGCAACTAGATGATCTTTAAAGTCCCTTCCCCTGCTCATGGGGGTGGGGTGCAACTAGATAATCTTTAAGGTCCCTTCCCCTGCTCACGGAAGGAGAGGGTGGAACTAGACGATCTGTAAGGTCCCTTCCTCTGCTCATGGATGGTGGGGTTGGAATTAGATGATCTTTAAGGTCCCTTCCCCTGCTCAAGGAAGGGAGGCTGGAACTAGATGATCTTTAAGGTCCCTTTCCCTGCTCATGGATGGGAGGTTGGAATTAGATATCTTTAAGGTCCCGTCCTCTGCTCATGGATGGGAGGTTGGAACTAGATGATCTTTAAGGTCCCTTCCCCTGCTCATAGACAGGAGGTTGGAACTAGATGATCTTTAAGGTCCCTTCTCCTGCTCATGGAAGGTGGGGTGGAACTAGATGATCTTTAAGGTCACTTCCAACCCAAACCATTCTATGAATCTATGAATACACTATACCTAAATTAATCCTAAAACCCTTAAGACACAAAACATGCTTAGAGTTTTTTAAACTAACAGCTCATGGACAAGAGAACCATCTGATTTCTGGGTGACAAATTGTGTTGGTTTCAGCTAATTGGAGAATTTGAGTGAGAAATTAGACTATTGGCTGAGAGAGGTAAACACAGTGTCTCACTTCATCAGAGTTTTACTGAGAAAGGGAAAAAATAAGTTGTTTTTAAGAACTGTTCTGAAAACAACCAGATAGCAGACAGCTTCTGACCGTTCGGTGCTGCAGTTGCTCCTCTTGCACGGTCTCCTTTGTCTCTTTGTCTTGGTAGCTAATTCAGAGTAAAATTACTAACTCCTTTCTACCACTAATCTCCCTGGCTGATCTATTTCAGCTTATCTGCACCATCAACTGGTGGTGAGGTAAGACTGGGGAAGGGGGGAAAGGTGGTAGGGGGTGGTTGGTTACCCTCTCTTGGGGATTTTGGTGTCTGGGAGGGCTGTGGTGTCTGCATTACCTTTTCACTGTATGTATCTGTAAATATCTGTTATACCTTGTAAATATTTGCTTGTCTGTTGTGCATTGCTGTAAATAAAAAGCTTCATTTATTAATTTCCAGTGTCTTGAGTCCTAGCTGGGCTTTATAAAAGGGGGGGAGGGGGGCAGGGAACTGCTAAACCAGTACACAAATGGAGACAGGAAGGTGAGTAACATTCAAACAGTGCTCTGTACGTGAAACACATCAGCAAGGTTGCAGCTAGTTGAGAAGAGAATCAGTTACAACAAACACTTAGAGCAAGTCTGCTCAATTTAAATGATTCCCTGTATGAAAAGTAAAATTACCTCCATTGAGATTCGTCTGTGTATCCGGTTTCTGAGACAAACACCTGTGGGAGACTGAACTTCGTCAGATGACGTTCCAGAAGCTTGGTCACTTTCACCATCTGACCCCATTTTCAGATTTTCATGAACAATATCTTAAAAAACAGTCCAAAGAATTGAAAAAACAGTTAGTCAGTGTTCCAGTAAACATCTCTCCATCAATGTAAAACAAGGCTCTTCAGTCTGGAGAAGAGGAGGCTCCCAAGTGACCTTCTTGAGGCCTTCCAGTATCTCAAGGGGGTTACAAAAAAGCTGGGGAGGGACTTTTTAGGCTATCAAGGAGTGACAGGACTAGGGGAATGGAGCAAAGCTGGAAGTGGGGAGATTCAGCCTGGAGGTGAGGAGGAAGTTGTTCACCATGAGAGTGGTGAGAGCCTGGAATGGGTTGCCCAGGGAGGTGGTTGGGGCAACATAGAATGGTTTAGGTTGGAAGAGACCTCAAAGACCATCCAGTTCCAACCCCGCTCATCCCCATAGGCAGGGACACCTCCCACTAGATCAGGATGCTCAAGACCTCATCCAACCTGGCCTTGAACACCTCCAGGGAGGGAGCAGCCACAGCCTCCCTGGGCAACCTGTGCCAGTGCCTTGCCACCCTCACTGTGAAGAACTTCCTCCTAGCATCCCGTTCAAATCTACATTTCACCAATTTGAACTCCTCCACATCCCTGGAGGTGTTTGTAGCCAGTCTGGCAGAGGCTGTGGGCAGCCTGATCTAGGGTAGGGTGTCCCTGCCCATGGCAAGGGGTTTGGAACTAGATGATCCTTGTGGTTCCTTCCAACCCTGACTGGTTCTATGATTCTAAGATTCTATTCTAAGGCTACCCTTAGTGTGCACTGGGCTACGTGGCAGACTCCAAGACTCACCGGAGTCATGGTGGCCTTGACAGGCTTTTTGTGGCTCAGGATGCCCAAAATGAAGAGGATTATTTTACAGAAACCTTATCATTATTTTACACATTGGCTTGCAATAGAATTCAGTTTTCCAAAACGAAAGATGGAAGCTTCAGATATAAACCCCACTGCTGTGCACGTGTGCAGGAGGGGATCTATTCTGATCAGCTCAAGAAGGGCCTGCAGTGTACAAGCAGATTCACAAAAGCACCACAATTAGATATGACCTCTAAGATTATCAAGTCCAATCATTATCTAACTCTCCCAGGGCCACCACTACACCACATCCTTGCACCATATCTAGACAGCTTTAAAATGCATCCATGTATGGGGATTCAACAACTTCCCTGGGCAGTCCGTTTCAGTCTTTTGGGAATCCTTTTGGTGTACAATTTTTTTTCTAATGTCTAACCTACACCTGCCCTGGCCTAACCTGATGCCATCTCCATCCAGGTTGCCCAGGGAAGCTGTGGCTGCTCCCTCCTTGGATGTGTTCAAGGCCAGGCTGGATGAGGTCTTGAGTGACCTGATCTAGTGGGAGGTGTCCCTGCCTATGGCAGGGGGTTGGAACTGGATGAGCTTTGAGGTCTCTTCCAACCTAAACCATTCTATGATTCATTCTATGATTCCTCTTGTCCTCTCAGTTTGGTCAATACCCACCTCACTACAACCTCCTTTCAGCTAGATGCAGAGAGCAAAATCTCCCCTCAGCCCTTCCCCTTCTTCAGGCTGAAGAACCTCAGCTGCTCTTCCTAAGATTTATTGTCAAGATCCTTTACCAGCTTCATTGCTTCATTCAACAGCAAAGAATCTGACAGTCAGAAGCAATTAAGTGAAATTTGTGATCTTATAGAGGCATTTAGGCAAGTGACTGCCTGAGTAATAGAGAAGAAGTGAATTGTTTTGGTTAGAAAAGATCTCTAAGATCGAGTCCAACTGTTGACCTAACACCATCATGGGCTTCAAAGGCCAGGTTGGATGAGGCACTGAGTGACCTGTTCTAGTGGCACTGAGTGACCTGTTCTAGTGGGAGGTGTCCCTGCCTATGGCACAAGGGGGTTGGAACTGGATGAGCTTTGAGGTCCCTTCCAACCTAAACCATTCTATGATTCTGTGATTAAACCATGTCCTGAAGTGCCATGTCCACACATTTCTTGAACACCTCCATGGATGGAGACTCCACCACCTCCCTGGGCAGCCTCTTCCTATGCCTGACCACTCCTGCAGCCAAGAAATTTCTCCTAGCATGAAACTGGTACTTTCTGTCAGTCAAAAGAGTTCATGTATATTATAGTTACATATATACACTTCTCTTCTCAGCCTGGAGAAGCCTTTGAGGAGACCTTATAGCAACCTCCCAGTATCTGAAGGGGGCCTACAGGAAGGCTGGGGAGGGACTGTTCACAAGGTCTTGTAATGACAGGATGAGGGGGAATGGGTTCAAACTGGCAGAGGGGAGATTTAAACAGGATGTTAGGAGAAAGTTCTTCACAGTGAGGGTGATGAGA
Source organism: Psilopogon haemacephalus (assembly GCA_013396835.1). NCBI lineage: Eukaryota > Metazoa > Chordata > Aves > Piciformes > Megalaimidae > Psilopogon > Psilopogon haemacephalus. Next base: position 29,046 of record VWZI01019513.1, read on the forward strand.
CACTGGAACAGGCTGCCCGGGGTGGTTGTGGCTGCTCCCTCCCTGGGGGGGTTCAAGGCCAGGNCTCTGGAGGTGTTCAAGGCCAGGTTGGATGAGGTCTTGAGCGACCTGTTCTAGTGGGAGGTGTCCCTGCCTATGGCACAAGGGGGTTGGAACAGGATGATTTTTGAGGTCTCTTCCAACCTAAACCATTCTATGATTCTATGACTTTTAACATCTTCCAAAACTTTGGAAGAGAATACCAGAATGAATGAAGGAGAAGTTCAAGGTGGTGTCGTTAACAGCATTAATTAAGAGCCCAACGACTTGCCAAAGGACAGGCAATAGGAAATTGCTCATACAAACACCTCACTATGAGCAATGCTCCACCACCTCCTCTGAATACTTAACAGATTACTAGAGATTAAATATTTATACATATAAAGGAGATGATTCAAAAGACACCAATTTCCCTGACCTCTCCTGATCCTTGGTATTAAGCATTCCCTTGCACAGGGTAAAAGAGAACCTGAGGAACAACTACAAACCCCAGAAGTCTACACCTACAAAATGTTAGCAGTAGCAAAACCCACTGAGCTGAATTCAGCCTTACCACCAACATAGCTGAAAATAGAATCATAGAATGGTTTAGATAGGAAGGGAACTCAAAGCTCATCCAGTTCCAACCCCCCTGTGCCATAGGCAGGGACACCTCCCGCTAGAACAGGTCGCCCAAGGCCTCATCCAACCTGGCTTTGAGCAGCCACAACCTCCCTGGGCAACCTGTTCCAGTGTCTCACCTCCTTCACTGCAAACAACTTCCTCCTAACATCCAGTTTCAATCTCCCCTCTGCCACTTTAAACCCACTCCTCCTTGTCCTGTCATTGTAAGACCTTGTGAATAGTCCTGCCCCAGCCCTCCTGTAGGCCCCTTCAGATACTGGAAGGCTACAAGAAGGTCACCTGGGAGCCTCATAGAATGGTTTAGGTTGGAAGAGACCTCAAAGCTCAGCCAGTTCCAACCCCTCTGTGCCAGTCAGGGACACCTCCCACTAGAACAGGTCACTCAAGGCCTCATCCAACCTGGCCTTGAACACTTCCAGGGAGGGAGCAGCCACAACCTCCCTGGGCAACCTGTGCCAGTGTCTCACCACCCTCACTCCAAACAACTTCCTCCTAACATTCTGCTTAAATCTCCCCTCTGCCAGTTTAAACCCATTCCCCCTCACCTTGTCATTTTAAGACCTTGTGAACAGTCCCTCCCCAGCCCTCTTGTAGCCCCCTTTCAGATACTGGAAGGCTGCTCTAAGGTCTCCTGGCAGCCTTCTCTTCTCCAGGCTGCAGAGCCCCAGCTCTCTCAGCCTGTCCTCATAGCAGAGCTGCTATATTTAATGTTTTGCAATTAAAAATACAAACCCAAACAAACCAATTAAAAAAAAAAAGAGAAAGGAAACACAACTTTTATCACTATCAAGAAGCAGGAAAGTAATATTTTCTTGGGGGGGAAAGAAGCCTTTGAGCCAACATTTGGTTATCTGCACATCTTCTAAAACATTTGTCTAGTTTGGCTCCTCTCGCATCACGTAGAGTTCAAAGGATCAAATTCTTCCTCAGTAGAAAGAATTTCCTTTTCCAGACAACAGAATGGATATAAAAAAGATTAACTCCTAAGGTAGTGGCACAATGAATTTGACCTCCTAGAGGGAAAAAAAAAGGGGAAGGGGAAAAGAAAAACAACAAAAAACCAAACCCCATCAAGTGTATAGGTCTTTGTGCAACCAGGAATTGATAGTAGTGGCTCTGTGCATACTAAAACCTGCTTTCCTCTGGGATAGTAACAGCTGCTACTGTCCACTCAAGAGGCCAGAGTTCTTCATCCAGTTTCACATGGTTTCACCAAGGGGTAGGGAAACTGGCAGAGAGGAGATTTAAACGGGATGTTAGGAGGAAGTTCTTCACAGTGAGGGTGGGGAGACACTGGAATGGGTTGCCCAGGGAGGTTGTGGCTGCTGCCTCCCTGGAGGTGTTCAAGGCCAGGCTGGATGAGGTCTTGAGCGTCCTGTTCTAGTGGGAGGTGTCCCTGCCTATGGCATAGGGGGGTTGGAACAGGATGATCTTTGAGGTCTCTTCCAACCTAAACCATTCTATGATTCTAAGTCATGTTTAACCACCAACCTGACAGCCTTTTATGAGGACATAACCAGGTAGGGGTAAGGGACCTGGGAGTCCTGATGGACAGAATGTCCATGTGCCCTTGTGGCCAAGAAAGCCAACAGCACGCTGGGGTGTATTAGAAGGGCTGTGGTTAGTAGGTTGAGAGAAGCTCTCCTCTCTCTCTGCTCTGCCCTGGTGAGGCCACATCTGCAACATTAAGTCCAGTTCTGGGCCCCTCTGTACAAGAAGGACCTCAGGGAACTGCTTGAAAGAGTCCTGCTCAGAGCCCCAAAGATGCTGAAGGCAGTGGAACATCTCCCTTGTGAGGAAAGGCTGAGGGAGCTGGGGCTCTTCAGCTTGGAGAAGAGAAGACTGAGAGGTAAGCTCATTCCTGTTGCTAAAGATGTGCAGGGTAGTGTCAGGAGGATGGAGCCAGGCTCTGTTCATTGCTGTCCTATGATAGGACAAGAGGCAATGGGGAGAAGATTAAGCAGAGGAGGTTCTATGTGAACATAAAGGAAAATTTTTTTAATGTGAGAGTGACAGAGCCCTGGAGCAGGCTGCCCAAAGAGGTTGTGGAGCCTCCATCCCTTGAGATATTCAAAGCCTTCCTGGAGGTGTTCCTGTGTGACCTGCTCTAAGTGATCCTACTCTGGCAGGGGGCGTTGGACTGGATGATCTTTCAAGGTACCTTTCCTACCTCTAACAGTCTGTGATTCTGTGTGACTGTCACCATGAACAGCAAAAAGGCCAAATTCTGAACCTGATGAGTGGTATTAGCACAGAGGAGGACAGAAGTAGTTTGACTACTATCTGGAAGACTCAGCTTCAACTTGAAGGTGATCAGCTGATCACAGACTTCTAAAGGAGGGCAGAAGAATTGAAAAACTCATAAAATCCTAATTAAGCTGTGGCTTGCTCTCATTTCCCAGTATCAATTAATTAAGCATAATTTAACATAAAAGCAGGGTAAAACTTTAATGGTGACTGGAGGCACCAACATGACAAATGACTTGAAGAAGAAGGAAGAAAAAAAAAATCTAGTGGGAGGTGTCCCTGCCTATGGCACAGATGGGTTGGAACTGGATGATTTTTTAGGTCTTTTCCAACCTAAACCATTCTATGATTCTATGCTTCTACGATTCTATGATTTTATGCTTCTATGATCCTATGCTTCTATGCTTCTGTGATTCTATGATTCTGCGATTCTCTGCTTCTATGATTCTATGCTTCTGTGATTCTATGCTTCTATGATCCTATGCTTCTATGCTTCTGTGATTCTATGATTCTATGATTCTATGCTTCTATGCTTCTGTGATTCTATGATTCTATGATCCTATGCTTCTATGCTTCTGTGATTATATGATTCTATGATTCTGTGATTCTATGCTTCTATGATCCTATGCTTCTATGCTTCTGTGATTATATGATTCTATGATTCTATGCTTCTATGATTCTGTGATTCTATGCTTCTATGATCCTATGCTTCTATGCTTCTGTGATTATATGATTCTATGCTTCTATGCTTCTGTGATTCTATGATTCTATGCTTCTATGATTCTATGATTCTGTGATTCTATGCTTCTGTGATTCTATGCTTCTAGGATTCTATGCTTCTATAATTCTATACTTCTATGATTCTATGATTCTATTCCAGGTGTGGTTTCAACAGGGCAGAGTAGAGGGCAGAAGAGATCTTTCCTACACCTTCTGGACTTCTGTGTGCTCTTGTAAATGTTTCCTTCCTGAAAATCCTGAAAGACATTCAAAACCTTACACCCAAATTTCTCTAATACCTTCGGAAAGAGATCCCTGCACTGCCAGAGGTTCTTAAAGCATCGCTCTGGGCGCTAACTCTGAACTAAGAATCAAAACCAGACATAGAATCATAGAGTCATAAAATGGTTTAGGTTGGAAGAGACCTTAAAGATCATCCAGTTCCAACCCCCCTGTGCCATAGGCAGGGACACCTCATCCAGCCTGGCCTTGAACACATTCAGGGAGGGAGCAGCCACAACCTCCCTGGGCAACCTGTTCCAGTGTCTCACCACCCTCACTGTGAAGAATTTCTTCCTAACATCCCATTTAAATCTCCCCTCTGCCAATTTGAACCCACTCCCCCTCATCCTGTCATTACAAGACCTTGTGAACAGTCCCTCCCCAGCCCTACTGTAGGCCCCCTCAGNAACTGCACACAGTACTCCAGGTGGGGTCTGAGGAGAGCAAAGGGGCAGAATCCCCTCCCTTGCCCTGCTGGTAATGCTTCTCTTAATACAGCCCAGCACACAGTTGCTGTCTGGGCTGTGTGTGCACACTGTTGGCTCATGTTGAGCTTCTCATCCACCCAGACCCCCAGGTCCTTTTCCTCAGGGCTGCTCTCCAGCCACTCACCACCCAGCCTGGAGTTGTGCTTGGGATTGCAGCGACCCAGATGCAGGACCTTACATTTGGCCTTGTTACATTTCATGAGGTTAGCCTGGGCACACCTCTCCAGCCTGTCCAGGTCCCTCTGGATGGCATCCCTCCCCTCCAGCAAGGGGACATCATCAGCAATGAATTTAAAGAAAGAAAGGTGGCAAATTACCTAATCTGCTCCCATTTCTGGGCATGGCCATGAAGGAGCCGAGGCTGCCCCCTATGACGCTGTGTGGTCTCCTCAAAGGGGGCTTCTTGAAAGATCCTGTGTATTGGTGGAGAAATGAGTGCATGCTGTGAGACGTTGGAGGCCTGCCATTCTTCACAATGGGCTCTGCCAGTCCCAAGGAGCAAAACATTCGTTCCCACCAGCAAGTAGGAGTGTCAGGAACATGCCAGAAAGGAATAAAAAAAAAGAAGAAGAAAAAAAAAAATCAGTTACTAGACAGGAAAGCATCACTCTGGGTAAGATTCTCTTTTATACTAACAGCAGATCATCACCCTACTGCCACCCCTCTATGAACGAATGCATACGAAACACAGCATCAAGCATCACTCATATTTCACTTTATTATTAAATTCTGCCCCTCAGCTGGTGCAGTAAATGACACAAATACACAGCCATGAAAAAAAAAAAAAAAAAAACTAAAAGCAGATTATAGCTTTTAATTAATTTCAAGGGTGAATTAACAGTTTGCCTTATTGCATAATGTTTCATCTTTACTATGGTTGTAAGTAGGGCAGTTGCTAAAACCAACTCCTAAGATGAGCAAATTCAACCAAAAAGCCTTTAGAAGCATTTTTCTTCTCGAAATTCTCCAGGAATCCCTTACAAAGAAAAGCAAACCTGTCCATAGCCACCTGAGCCGCCATGCCTTAAATAAGGTCATTAATTATTTTGACATCCTTTAAGTCTTTGGTGAGACCTTTTGCCTTTCTATTGGGATGCTTCCAGCAGTTCATTGGATTCTGATTTCAATTCAGGGTGGTAAGGTTTGGTTTTTTTTTTTCCTAAATATTATTATTCACAAACACTTTCTAGGAGAGATTAAACACAAGGCACTTTTAAATCTTATATGCTAATATACAGAGAAATGAAGGCTTTGTCTTTAGGCTATCAGGGAGTGACAGGACTAGGGGGAATGGAGCAAAGCTGGAGGTGGGGAGATTCAGATTGGATGTGAGGAGGAAGTCGTTCAGCAGGAGAGTGGTGAGGCCCTGGAATGGGTTGCCCAGGGGGGTGTTTGGGGCCACATCCCTGGAGGTGTTTTTGGCCAGGCTGGCAGAGGCTGTGGGCAGCCTGCTCTAGGGGGGGTTGGAACTGGATGATCCTTGTGTTCCCTTCCAACCCTGACTGATTCTATGATTCTCTCAGCAACTTGACTCTGCACACATGGACTAGCACTCAAGGACTGCCAGCCTGATCTAGCTGGGGGTGTCCTGCTCACTGCAGGACAAGAGGACCTTTGAGAGTCCTTTCCAAGCCGATGCAATCTGAATTGCCATGGTACTGGAAGCAGCCTAACTAAAACCACAGGTCACCATCACCCAGCAGCTGCATACAAACACTGTCCTCATGCTAGGAAAAAGACCAGAAGATATGAAATTCAACAAGGCCAAGGGTAAGGTCCTGCACCTGGAT
>VWZI01019513.1:64442-87106 GCA_013396835.1 Psilopogon haemacephalus
TTGAGTGACCTGATCTAGTGGGAGGTGTCCCTGCCTATGGCAGGGGGTTGGAACTGGATGATCTTTGAGGTCTCTTTCAACCTAAACCATTCTGTGATTCTGTGAAATTTTTTCCTGCTTTAAACAGAGAAACACAAGAAGCAGAATGCTAAAGATCTACATCTAGCAGAATGTTAAAGATCTACGTTTAGTTTAGTGACAGGACAAGAGGGAATGGATTGAATCATAGAATCATAGAATGGTTTAGGTTGGAAGAGACCTCAAAGATCATCCAGTTCCAACCCCCTGCCATAGGCAGGGACACCTCCCACTAGACCAGGTTGGATGAGGCCTTGGACATCTCAAGGGGGACACACACACATCCGTGATCTCCCTGGGCAACCTGTGCCAGTGTCTCACCACCCTCACTGTGAAGAACTTCCTCCTAACATCCCACCTAAATCTCCCCTCTGCCAGATTGAAGCTTCAGGACAGCAGGTTTAGGCTAAATATTAGGAAGTAATTCTTTACTGTAAGGGTGATGAGACTCTGCAACAGGTTGCCCAGGGAGATCACGGATGTGTGTGTGTCCCCCTTGAGATGTCCAAGGCCTCATCCAACCTGGTCTAGTGGGAGGTGTCCCTGCCCATGGCAGGGGGGTTGGAGCTAGATGATCTTTAAGGTCCTTTTCACCTCAAACTATTCCATGAATGTGTAAGCAGACACATTCCAACTGCAGACTTTACTCTTTGTTTAGAAGCTACGTAATAAAAACGAGAACCAACTGGTGAAACAAGTTGGCAGTGGTTGTTGGTGGCAGGAGGGCACATACACAGAATAATCCAGGACAAGACTAGATTGCACAGGACAGTACCATGAGAGAGGGAATAGGAGAAGACCTTTGGGATTTGAGCCCCAAAGCCTGAGCTGAACAGGACAATCACAGGCAAAGCAGCAGCTGCATCCAAGGGGAAGGGGAGAGATTACAAAATAAGGAAACACCTTAAGAGAACCACAGCTACTATAAGCAGAAATAGAATCATAGAATGGTTTAGGTTGGAAGAGACCTCAAAGATCAGCCTGTTCCAACCCCCCTGTGCCATAGGCAGGGAAACCTCCCACTAAATCAGGACACTCAAGACCTCATCCAGCCTGGCCTTGAACACCTTCACTGAGGGAGCAGCCACAACCTCCCTGGGCAACCCCTTCCAGTGTCTTGCCACCCTCACTGTGAAGAACTTTCTCCTAACATCCAGTTTAAATCTCCCCTCTGCCAGGGAGAGGACTGGGTACAGATCTGTAGAAAATTAAAACTGCTGAAGACGGAGTTAGAATCATAGAATCAGTCAGGGTTGGAAGAGACCACAGGATCATCTAGTTCCAGAGCTAAAGAGGCACTTCCAGAGTTAAAGAGGCAGTTGCAGAGTCAAACAAGCAGTTGCAGAGTTAAACAGGCAGTTGCAGAGTTAAAGAGGCAGTTGCAGAGTTAAAGAGGCAGTTGCAGAGTTAAAGAATCTGTTGCAGAGTTAAACAAGCAGTTGCAGAGTTAAAGAGGCAGTTGCAGAGTTAGAGGCAGTTGCAGAGTTAAAGAGGCAGTTGCAGAGTTAAAGAGGCAGTTGCAGAGTTAAAGAGGCAGTTGCAGAGTTAAAGAGGCAGTTGCAGAGTTAAAGAAGGAGTTGCAGAGTTAAAGAGGCATTTGCAGAGTTAAAGAGGCAGTTGCAGAGTCAGAGGCAGTTTCCAAACTGCCCTTTGAATGCATTGCTGGATGTGCAATAAAGCCACACCTCAGGATGAATAATTCTGCTCTCACTCAAAAGCAGGATATTCTTATTGTTAAGGAACTGCACTCAGAGAACCTTCCAAAGGGAACATTCACTTTTCCTGACTCGAAACTGCTTTCTTGCTGCATTTAGTTTGGCTTTCCCAAAATGATGGCTTCTGTTTCTCTTTAAAAAACCCAACTATTTAAAAGAAAAATAACTGGAAGGATACTCTCTTTATGTATGGTTTTATTCAATCCACCTACAGGGCTCTTTGCAACCTCCATCTTCTCCCATGCATTATTTTCTACAAAGGATATGTGTAATTTTTAGCTATGTAATATAATGTCCTCCAGCTACCTGACAGCACAACAATTTCCTTCCAATTTTCCACTTGGGCAGCAACTGGGAAACGAAACTGAACTCAAAGAGATGTTTTCAGAGGGAAATGGGCTGCTCCTGGCTTTTGATCTTGTGCATGTTTAAGCCTACCCAATTTTTTCCATCAAAAAAAAAAAAAAAGGTCTGCTGTTGAAGAATATGACACACAAATTAACACACAGATGGACTGAAAAATCTGAGAGGCAGTGTCAATCTCAAACTAATATAAAAGCAATTTCTTTTTCTGCCTGTAGATAAAAAAATTTCTCATGGTAAGGGATGGTTTCATGGTGTGCTGAAGGCTCATTTTTACCAGGATTTTTACCCAGATTTTACTAAGTTCAGGGGCTGATTTTGAAAATTTAAATATTAGAATCATAGCATCACAGAATGGTTTAGGTTGGAAAAGACCTCAAAGATCATCCAGTTCCAACCTCCCTGTGCCATAGGACACCTCCCACTAGATCAGGTCGCTCAAGACCTCATCCAGCCTGGCCTTGAACACCTTCAGGGAGGGAGCAGCCACAACCTCCCTGGGCAACCTGTGCCACTGCCTCGCCAGGAAGAATCAGAAATGAGAACCCATGAAAGTGAATGCTGCCTTCAAGGGAAATGTAATTCAGGAAAAAGATACTCACTGATAGGAAAGCAACTTTTCCTCCCCTAAAGCATCAGTGTTCCTGCTAATTCAGATGTCTAAAGGATACATGTATTGGAAAAAAAAAAAGGGAGAGGGAAAAACACAGAAATGTCCTCTCTTTTTGATGTCTTTATTCTTACTCCTGACTGAAGTCTCAGAATCTGCTGAATCTTGGTACTTGGAGATAAAAGTCTCAGCGAATGGAGCTCTGAAAATATGATCTGTACAATCCACAGCTCGTACTGGTTCTCTAAAATGACAGCAATTTCACTGAAAATTCAATTTTAATCATGTAATTCCATTTTAATTCAGTTCACCAACATAAAGTTGTTTGCTATTCATTTTTGCCAACTCATAACAGCTGCATACTTATTTTCTCCCTTTCACAGAAAATCTAATTTAAATCCCAGAAAGAGTTAGTTCATTAGTATACCTCTAATGGTCACGACTAGAGGCAGTTCTATATCTTTATTGATGACCTGGATGAGAGAATTGAGTCCATCATCAATAAGTTTGCAGAAGACACCAAGTTAGGAGCAGGTGTGGATGTGTTGGAGGGTAAGAGAGCCCTGCAGAGGGACCTCAACAGGCTGGGTGGGTGGGCAGAGGCCAATGGGATGAGACTGAATAAGGCTAAATGCAGGGTTCTACACTTGAGCCACAACAACCCCAGGCAGTGCTACAGTCTGGGGACAGAGTGGCTGAGAGCAGCCAGGCACAGAGGGACCTGGGGGTGCTGGCAGATAAGAGCTGAACAGGAGCCAGCAGTGTACCCAGAAGAGCCAATGGCATCCTGGCCTGGATCAGGAGCAGTGTGGCCAGCAGGACAAGGGAGGTTTTCCTTCCCCTGTACTTGGCACTGGTCAGGCCACATCTTGAGTGCTGTGTCCAGTTCTGGTTGCCACAATTCAAGAGAGATGCTGAGGGGCTGGAAGGTGTTGAGAAAAGGGCAGCAAGGCTGGGGAGGGGCCTGGAGCACAGCCCCAAGAGGAGAGGCTGAGGGAGCTGGGGGTGTGCAGCCTGCAGAAGAGGAGGCTCAGGGCAGACCTCATTGCTATCTACAACTACCTGAAGGGAGGTTGTAGCCAGGAGGGGTTGGCAACAGGCAACCAGTAACACAAGAAGGGAACACAGTCTCAAGCTGTGCCAGGGGAGGTATAGGCTGGATGTTAGGAGGAAGTTATTCCCAGAGAGAGTGATTGGCATTGGAATGGGCTGCCCAGGGAGGTGGAGTTGCCATCCCTGGAGGTGTTCAATAAAAGCCTGGATGGGGCACTTAGAGCCATTGGCTAGGGCTGGCTGATAGGTTGGACAGGATGCTCTTGGAGATCTCTTCCAACCAAGCTTATTCCATTCCATTCCATCCCATTCCATTCCATTCCATTCCATTCCATTCCATCCCATTCCATTCCATTCCATTCCATTCCATTCCATTCCATTCCATTCCATTCCATTCCATCCCATTCCATCCCGTTCCTGATGTTCCCCAAACTGCTCTGAGGAGAAGATGCACTTCATTCCTGAGCTTTACAGAGCCCAGGGCTTCCCTATTCTGTACATCTCCCTACTCCAATTAAGTCAGACCCAAATCAAGTATTTCAGATGTCACAGCAGAGAGATGCATACACCTGAGTGCAACTAATGCAAACTCTACTCTTCTGCAGACAGAATGAGACCGAGCAAGCTGATAGGTTATTATGTGATACAACCCAGCAAAGCTGGCAGAGACACACTTGTTCAGTCCTTACACTGACATGAAGGAAGTGACAATGTACTAAAGGAAATGCTGCTTCTTACAGACCAGCTCCAACACACTTGCCCTTTGTCTTTAAAAACAACACAACCTGGAGAGGGTCCAGTGGAGGGCTAGGAGGATGATGAGGAGACTGGAGGGCATGACTTAGGATGAGAGGCTGAAGGACCTGGGACTTTTTAGTCTGGAGAAGAGAAGACTGAGAGGTGATTTAGGCAATGTTTCTAAATCTCTGAGGGCTGGGGGTTGAAGGGGAGTGGTGGGCAGGCTCTGCTCACTGCTCCCTGGGATAGGACAAGGAGCAACTGATGGAAGCTGCAGCACAGGAGGTTGCAGCTCAACACAAGGGACAACTTCTTGACTGGAAGGGTCACAGAGCACTGGAACAGGCTCCCCAGAGGTTGTGGGGTTTCCTTCTCTAGAGACTTTCAAGGCCTGTCTGGATGTGTTCCTATGTGACTTGTGCTAGACTGTATGGTCCTGCTCTGGCAGGGGGGTTGGACTCGATGATCTCCTCAGGTCCCCTTCCTGAGAGCCTGAGAAATGAATCCTTGACTCATTGAATAGCTTAGGTTGGAAGGGACCTCAGAGATCATCCAGTTCCAACCCCACACTATAGGCAGGGACACCTCCCACTAGAACAGGTTGCTCAAGGCATCATCCAACCAGGCCTTAAACACCTCCAGGGAGGGAGCAGCCACAACCTCCCTGTGCAACCCGTTCCAGTATCTCAGTACTTCAAGAGTGGGTGTCAGGAGGATGGAACCACTCAATGACCTTCAGAACTCTCTTCCAACCCCTACCTTTCTATTATTTGCTAATAAACACCACTAACTTAGGCTATATATTTGTCATTTTAAGCAAATACAGCTAAAAATTCTCAAAAGCAATCATGTTAATTAATGTTTCCTATTTAATAGCTTATATTTAAACAGCTTTATTGCAGGAGGATCTCAAATGCCAAAAGCTCCCTAAGATTTTACTGATTCAAAGCCCTCTGAAGCCAGGGGGAACCTGTCCCTCACCTTCAACAAGCTTCACATCACACTAAGTGCTGACTTTTCTGATTCCAGATGCTATATAGCATTAGGATGCATCTAGAGAGAGATTAAGCATCTGAAGATTAATTTTCCACTCAGATACACACCAAAGTGGCTCTCTGACATTTTTTTACCAGCTGTTTTACAACATGGTAGGTGTTATCCAACCATCTAAAGGCAGTTCTTGTTCTGAAAAATTTAATTATCAGAAGATGACAGCTAAAGGAAGAGGAAGGGGCAGGACAAACCCAATATCTGGAGCCTCCAACACTAGAAGGACATGGGACTATTGGAGAGAGTCCAGAGGAGGGCCACAAAGATGCTAAGAGGGCTGCAGCAGCTCTGCTGTGAGGACAGGCTGAGAGAGTTGGGGCTCTGCAGCCTGCAGAAGAGAAGGCTGCCAGGAGACCTTGGGATGGCCTTCCAGTACCTGAAAGAGGAGTACAGGAGGGCTGGGGAGGGACTATTGACAAGGTCTTGTTATGACAGGATGAGAGAGAATGGGTTTAAACCAGTAGAGGGGAGATTGAAACTGGATGTCAGGACAAAGTTCTTCGCAGTGAGGGTGGTGAGACACTGGCACAGGTTGCCCAGGGAGGTTGTGGCTGCTCCTTCCCTGGAGATATTCAAGGCCAGGTTGGATGAGGCCTTGGGTGACCTGTTCTAGTGGGAGGTGTCCCCACCTATGATGGGGTTTGGAACTGGATGATCTTTGATCTTCAGTTGGAAAATACCTTTAAGATCATCACGGCCAACCACTACAAGGACCTCTGAAGATAATCCAGTCCAATCCCCCTGTCAAAGCAGGATTACCCAGGGCAGGTCACACAGGAATGCATCCAGACAGGTCTTGAAAATCATAGAATCATAGAATGAATCATAGAATGGTTTAGATTGGAAGAGACCTCAAAGATCATCCAGTTCTAACCCCCCTGTGCCATAGGCAGGGACACCTCCCACTAGAACAGGTTGCTCAAGACTTCATCCAGCCTGGCCTTGAACACCTCCAGGGAGGGAGCAGCCACGACCTCCCTGGGCAACCTGTGCCAGTGTCTCACCACCCTCACTGTGAAGAACTTCCTCCTAACATCCCATTTAAATTTCCTCTCCGCCAATTTGAACCCATTCCCCCTCGTCCTGTCATTACAATCCCCAGAGGAGGAGACTCCACAACCTCACTGGGCAGCCTGCTCCAGGCCTGCACCACCCTTACAGCAAAAAAGTTTCTCCTCAAACTGAGGTGGAGCTTCCTGTGTTCCAGTTTGTATCTGCTGCCCCTTGTCCCATCACAGGACGTTAGGGGTTGGAAGGCACCCAAGGAGATCATCAAGTCCAATCCCCCTGCCAGAGCAGGACCAGACAAGCTAGCACAGACCACAGAAGAACACATCCAGACAGGCTTTGAAAGGCTCCAGAGAAGGAGACTCCACAACCTGTCTGGGGAGCCTATTCCAGTGTTCTGTGATGCTTAAAGAAGTTGCCCCTTGTGTTGAGCTGCAACCTCTTCTGCTGCCACTTACACCCATTGCTCCTTGGCCTATCCCAGGGAGCAAGTGAGCAGAGGCTGTCCCCCTTCTCCTGACCCTCAGATATTTATAGACATTTATCAAATCCCCTCTAAGTCTGCTCTTTTCCAGGCTAAAAAGTCCCAGGTCCCTCAGCCTCTCCTCCTAAGTCATGCCCTCCAGTGCCCTTGTCCCATCACAAGACACCACTGAAAAGAGCCTGACCCCTTCTTCTTGGCACCTCCTGAGCAATACAGACCTTCATTATTGCCATAATCCATGATGTCATTCACTGTGCCTTTCAAACCTGAACAGATAATAGTTGAACCTTCCACTGGCATTTTGATTACACAAGTTCCAGGTCCGTTCAATATTTTCAAGCACATCATAAACTCCCTCGGCTTCAAGAATAATTTTGGATGCATCTAATTTAAATGCACTTCTGAAGATGGCAATGCAGGCTCGTGTCAAAAAGGGAGCTCTGAACAGCTTGGAGCACTGCAAACAGTATTAATTAAAACCAGAAACAGGAAACACCTGTCAAGGATATTGTCCCCTTAGTCTAAAATGAGAACCAGCTTGCCAAAGTCATTCCAACTGTTCCCAATTTACCTGAATTAAGAAGGGACTAAAAACCCCAAGCTACTGATCACATCATCAGGTAGACTGAGAACAAACCATTAAATTCGTGAGCAATGCATGGATCATTTATCAAAGGTGATAAAACCAGTTGTGGAATTCACCTCTAACACAGCACCTCCTTACAGCCACAATTGTGCTCCAGAAGAATGGATTACAGATCCTGCATCTTACTCATTGCATCTGTTTCTTTGTGTTTGTCTCAACAACAGTGAACAAAAAAAAAAATGTACATTGTGTTTTTCCAGCCTCAGAACTCCTTAAAAGTTATTGTTATTATGTTTCATGCTGCATTACGTCAAGGAACTGACATTGTATAGAAGAGTTAAGTGACATCTGACAAACGAGGCCTTTGTTACAGAGGAAATAAAAAAAAAAAAAAGGAATTGTGAAGTCAAGTATCACAGCCTAGTTTGACCTCCCAGTGAAAAAAGGGCAAAAAGGATCCTCACAGTCTTTTCCTTACGAATAAAATGATATTCAAGAAGGAAAAAAGCTTCTCAGGTGAAATCCATTCTGCTGTATATATACAATCACAGCCAAACACAGCTACTGAGATCTGAAGGCATGAAAGGTACTCATTCTGCTGGTTTGAACTAATTGGAGGATTTGAATGAGAAATTAGACTATAGGCTGAGAAGAAAGCACTGACAATGTTACTCCACTCACAGCTTTACTGAGAAAGAAAAAAAACCTTGTTTTAAGAGTTGTAACCCAAATATAGATAAGTGAGACTGCCTCAGAGCTCTGTGGCTGCCTCTTGCATGACTCCTTTCTCCCTGCCTTTTGTAGCTGATTCTCAATAATTCCACTAACTTCTTTCCTGCTGCTAACCGCCCTGGCCCATCTACCTTTGCCTATCTGCTGCATTAACAGGTGGTGAGAGAAGATTGGGGAAGGGGGGAAAGGTGGTAGGAGTGGTTAGAAACCCCTCTTAAGGATTTTGATCTCTGGAAAGGCTGTGGTGTTTCTGTACTAACTTTCCACTGTATACTATCTGTAAATATCTGTTATACATTGTAAATATCTGCTTGTATATTGTGCAAAGCTGCAAATAGAAAGCTTTATTCCTTAACTTCCAGCCAACTGACTCCTAGCCTGGCTCATTTCAAAAAGTGGGGGGGCAGATAACTGCTAAACTACCACAGATGTGTCACACTCACCAGTGATGCATTAACAGTGGTGAGATAAGATTGGGGAAGGGGGGAAAGGCGGTAGGGGTGGTTAGAGACTCCTCTTAGGGATTCTGATCTCTGGGAGGGCTGTGGTGCTTCTGTATTACCTTTTTACTGTATATTATCTGCAAATATCTGTTATACATTGTAAATATCTGCTTGGATATTGTGCATAGCTGTAAATACAAAGCTTCATTATCTGCTGCATTAACAGGTGGTGAGATAAGATT
Organism: Psilopogon haemacephalus; assembly: GCA_013396835.1. Lineage (NCBI taxonomy): Eukaryota > Metazoa > Chordata > Aves > Piciformes > Megalaimidae > Psilopogon > Psilopogon haemacephalus. The sequence goes on from VWZI01019513.1 coordinate 73,545, forward strand.
GGGGAAGAGGGGAATGGTGGTTAGAAACCCCTCTTAGGGATTTTGATCCCTGGGAGGGCTGTGGTGTTTCTGTATTAACTTTTTACTGTATATTATCTGTAAACATCTGTTATACATGGTAAATACCTGCTTGTATATTGTGCATAGCTGTAAATACAAAGCTTCATTTGTTAACTTCCAGCCGGCTGAGTACCAGCCTGGGTTATTTCACAGTGTGTGGGGGGGGCAGGCAATTGCCAAACTACCACACTCAACAAAGATTAAATTCTTATTTGAGATTTCTTATTCCCCAAAAGCAAGTAAGGGCAACTATATTCGGCTCCTGATCTAGATTATCACCTGGAAGAGTCTCTGAGAATAAGTATACAGGAATCAGCCTGTCCTGATTTAATGTAGGTTGTGAATATTCTTCCTTCTCATCACTCTCCCACCTCAATCACTTCATCTTAAAGAAGGGCAGAAAAATAGCTTTTATAAAATAATCCTTTAAGTTAGCAAACACATTGATCACTACTACAGGCATATTTACCTAAACAGAATCTAACTGGTAGAGAATTGAAAAGAAAACCAAATCTGACCAGAGGGTGAAATCCTGCAATCTTTTTTTTTTTTTTTTTTCCCCTTTCTCATGTTTATCTACATTCAGCCAATCTGCATTCTTTAAATGCAGACACAGAGGCTCCCTCAGACAGAGAGAGGCAATACTGAAAAGAAAATCCCAGAGACATTCTACTTCATAGAGCTCTCTAGATTAGACGGATGGTAGTGATTAATAGCTCCGTGGCAATTATCAAGGGTTCTGTTCTCTCAGCAGCCAAGAGAAAAGAAAACAAAACAGTATGAGTCTGGTTAAATTGGCTGACTTTGGAACCAATAAAATCAGGGAGCTGACTGGCAAAGCTTCTGGCATTTGTTACCAGATCCACAAACTGGAAGTCTTTGTCTTGAAGGGGAAGGCAAAAAAGAAAAAAAAGGTTATGTGGATGTGGCATATACATCACCAGCAAGCTACAGAACCTTCCATCTCAAAAGATACAACAAGCACTGGAAACCAAAAGCAAGGCCTGCAATTTTAGTAGCTTACAGACTTAAGAGCCTTCAGAAAAACAAACCAAAACATAAAAAAAACCCCACCAAAACAAAATGTCTTACAGGAAAGTTGTGCACACAAAACCTGCTGCTTAGTAATGCTGAGATTATTACAGGCAGGGTGGTGAGTGGCTGGAGAGCAGCTCTAAGGAAAAGGACCTGGGGGTCTGGGTGGATGAGAAGCTCAACATGAGCCAACAGTGTGCACACACAGCCCAGACAGCAACTGTGTGCTGGGCTGCAGCAAGAGCGGCTGTGGGCAGCAGGGCAAGGGAGGGGATTGTGCCCCTTGGCTCTGCTCTCCTCACACCCCACCTGCAGCACTGTCTGCAGCTCTGCAGCCCCCAGCACAGGAAGGACATGGAACTGCTGGAGAGAGTCCAGAGAAGAGCCACGAAAATGATCAGAGGGCTGCAGCAGCTCTGCTATGAGGACAGGCTGAGAGAGTTGGGGCTTTTCAGCCTGGAGAAGAGAAGCCTTCCAGGAGACCTTATAATAGCCTTCCAATATCTGAAGGGCAGCTACAGGAGGGCTGGGGAGGGGCTGTCCACAAGGTTTTGTAATGACAGGATGAAGGGGAATGGGTTCAAATTGCCAGAGGGGAGATTTGAATGGGATGTTAGGAGGAAGCTCTTCACAGTGAGGGTGGTGAGACACTGGCACAGGTTGCCCAGGGAGTTTGTGGCTGCTCCCTCCCTGGAGGTGTTCAAGGCCAGGCTGGATGAGGTCTTGAGAGACCTGATCTAGTGGGAGGTGTCCCTGCCTATGGCACAGGGGGGTTGGAACTGGATGATCTTTGAGGTCTCTTCCAACCTAAACCATTCTAAGATCCTATTTTAGCAATATTCACAACGCTGCAGTCATCATCGCTTCTGGGGAGTATCTTCTTCAGTCTTTAGAACACTGACCAGAAAACTTTTCTTAGGCTCATGACAGTGTTAGTTCTAGGACCAAACAGCATCTGAGATCTTTCGAGAGCCTTGGCTTGCCTGCCAATAAGCAGGATGGGCTTTCAAAAACTATGACCTGGTTTGCTAGATTATTTTCCCACTGCAATTCAGGCACTAAATCAAAGCTCATACTCAAAGATGTTTTTTCAGTCTCCAGCAGTTCACAGCCCCCCATTATCTGTCCTGAAAGCATCTTAACTTCCAGGAGCAGAGTTCAACGTGTGCTGTTCCTTGTGTTCACAAAGAAGTACCTGGAGTACTGTGTGCAGTTCTGGAGCCCCCAGCACAGGAAGGACATGGAACTGCTGGAGAGAGTCCAGAGGAGGGCCACGAAGATGATCAGAGGGCTGCAGCAGCTCTGCTATAAGGACAGGCTGAGGGAGTTGGGGCTTTTCAGCCTGGAGAAGAGAAGGCTTCAAAGAGACCTTATAGCAGCCTACCAGTATCTGAGGGGGGCCTACAGGAAGGCTGGGGAGGGACTGTTCACAAGGTCTTGTAATGACAGAACAAGGGGGAATGGGTTCAAATTGGTGGAGGGGAGATTTCAACGGGATATTAGGAGGAAATTCTTCACAGTGAGGGTGGCAAGGCACTGGAACAGGTTGCCCAGGGAGGTTGTGGCTGCTCCCTCCCTGGATGTGTTCAAGGCCAGGCTGGATGAGGTCTTGAGCGACCTGATCTAGTGGGAGGTGTCCCTGCCTATGGCACAGGGGGGTTGGAATAGGATGATCTTTGAGGTCTCTTCCAACATCAACCATTCTATGATTCTATGAAAATAAAGACCTAAGGCAAGGAAGTGCTTTCCACTTACTCCCATATTCTTGAACTGGGCACCAAGAGACACAACAAATACACCGCAGCAATATAAACTAAAGACACTCCTGATCCGGGTAAGCAAACATAGTCAAGTTATCTAAAGAGAATTTTTAAAGCTTTAGCCCTTTTTTTCTCTTAAAACAGAAATTAATTACTACACTGGGAAAGCTGTTGAGGAAATTTTATCATGGCCTTCCTGAAAATGATGATCCCTGTGTCCCTCCCAACCCTGACTGATTCTAAAGGAGCCACCGAGAGCTAGAAGAGAGTTCATGCCAGGAAAAAAAGGCTTTCTAATTGTTAAAGCTGCAGACAAAATGAGAGCCAACAGGAAAAATTAATCTTCTACAATTATTTGCTACAATTCTTGTAAATATACAGCTTATACTTTCTCCTCTAAATTTTGAATTTTTTTGGTTCATTACTTGTTGAACTTCAATGCACATTTGTGAGCACCAAAAACCCAACATAGAATCACAGAATGGTTTAGGCTGGAAGAGACCTCAAAAGATCAGCCAGTTCCAACCCCCCGACATAGGCAGGGACACCTCCCACTAGATCAGGTCACAGAATTGTAGAATGGTTTAGGTTGGAAGGGACCTCAAAGATCATCCTGTTCCAACCCCCCTGTGCCACAGGCAGGGACACCTCCCACTAGATCAGGTCACTCAAGACCTCATCCAGCCTGGCCTTGAACACATCCAGGCAGGGAGCAGCCACAGCCTCCCTGGGCAACCTGTTCCAGTGCCTCACCACCCTCACTGTGAAGAACTTCCTCCTAACATCCCGTTCAAATCTCCCCTCTACTAATTTGAACCCATTCCCCCTCATCCTGTCATTACAAGACCTTGTGAATAGAAATCAGACAACCCAGAAAGAAAGGGGTGAGGGTCCATCTCTTCTCCCTACTATCAGGTGGTAGGATAAGAGGAAAGGGCCCGAAATTGTGGCAGGGTAGGGTTTGGTTGGAGATTAGGGAGAATTCTTTTGCTGCTCGAGTGGTCAGGGATCGGAACAGGCTGCCCAGGGAGGTGGCAGAGTCCCCATCCCTAGAGGTGTTGATGAAACCTGTGGCCATGGCACTTGGGGATGAGGTTTAATGGCCATGGTGGTGTTGGGTTGAAGGCTGGACTCAATCTTAGAGTTCTTTTCCAACCAAAACACATCTGTGATTCTATGAAAGCTACAGGGCAGAAGGCCAAACTCTTCCATAATCATTGTATGCATACATGGATGTGTATGTGAGTAAGATCAAGGAATCAGGACCAGTTTAAAACCAGACAGCTTGGGATGCATTTCTCTTACACCTTCTATTCACATGGAGATTTTTCACAGAAGACAAGAGAAAAAGAGCTGCTTCACAGTCACTAAAGGCTTTGTTTTGCTGATGTTTTTTTGGAAGAAAGCACAATAGAGCAGCACAGGAAGAGTTTTCAATTAGTGAAGAGGAGACACCATAAGCAGCAGGGTGTATAGATCCATCTTCTACAGCACTGACAACATGCATCAATATTTCCACTATGAATAATGGGCCACATATAAGATCTGATGTACTGAAGGCATTGCAAGACACTAAGAAAAAAAAAAAAAAACCAGGATGATAAAACTGCCTCTTTGGAGATTTCTTTAATGTGTCTGTAAGATTTATCACTCTGATCTGTATTCTGTATTTTTCCAAGAGATTTCTGACAAGAATAAGCTTCGGTACAATTACTATTCCTGCAATAACAGAGAGAAGAGAACAGCTTAGCTACAACTATGAGAAGTAACTACTGACAGCAAAAAAACAGCCTAAGCAAGTTTCTTACAGCCAGGCTGAGAATGTGTAGTATCTCTACTGAGATATTTTAAAGGCAACTCTATATGTCTCTTAAAATTAATTCATCGTCTCTCTTCTGAGAAAGGACTGAGAGATTTTGGGCTTTTTAGTCTATAGAAGAGGAGACTGAGGAGGAAATCTCATCAATGCTGATCAACACCTAAAGGATGGGTGACAGGAGGATGGGACCAGGCTTTTTTCAGTGGTGCTCAGTGACAGGACAAAAACTACAATAGAAGGAAGAGCTTCTTTAACTGAAGAGTGCTGGAGCACTACAACAGGCTGCCCAGAGAGGTGGTGGAGTCTCCATCTCTGGAGACATTTCAAACCTAGAATCATAGAATCAGTCAGGATTGGAAGGGACCACAAGGATCAGCCAGTTCCAACCCCCCTGCCATGCCCAGGGACACCCTACCCTAGAGCAGGCTGCCCACAGCCTCTGCCAGCCTGGCCAAAAACACCTCCAGGGATCTGGCCCCAAACATCTCCCTGCAGGGGCAACCCATTCCAGCCTCTCACCACTCTCATGCTCTACAACTTCCTCCTCACCTCCAGTCTGAATCTCCTCACCTCCAGCTTTGCTCCATTCCCCCTAGTCCTGTCACTACCTGATAGCCTAAAAAGTCCCTCCCCAGCTTTTCTATAAACCCCCTTTCAGATACTGGAAGGCCACAATAAGGTCACCTCAGAGCCTCCTCTTCTCCAAACTGAACAGCCCCACCTGCTTGATTGTGTTCCTGTGTAACCTTCAGGTGAACCTGCCTTGGTAGGTGTGGTGGTTTGGCACTTTGAAATAACCCAGGCTAGACTCAGCTGGCTGGAAGTTAAGGAAACGAAGCTCTGCACAATATTCGAGCAGGTATTTAGAATATCTTACAGATATTTACAGCTGTATACAGTAAACAGGTAATTGAGAAACACCACACCCCTCCAAGAGATCAGAGTCCCTAAGAGAGGTTTCCAACCACCCTTCCACCTTCCCCCCACTTCCCAATCTTATCCCACTATCTGCCTTATGTGCCATGTAAGCAAGGGGTTGGACTCATCTCCAGAGCTCCCTTCCAACAAGTACCAGTTTGCTATTCTGTGACAATTCCTACGAGGCAGTAAATAAAGTCATTTTTGCAATAAACACTCTTTGGACTATGGTTCAAGTATTTGTTTAGATTAATGAGCATCTTCTAATAAACTTACAAATTGCTCTGATTCCGTATTTGTTTTAAATTCTCAAAGTACTGATTTTAATTCCCTTCCCCAGTTAACTTCAGAGATTCATCACTAAGATAAAAACACCTCCAAATGGTAAGTCATAGAATCATAGAATGGTTTAGGTTGGAAGAGACCTCAAAGATCATCCAGTTCCAACCCCCCTGTGCCATAGGCAGGGACACCTCCCACTAGATCAGGTCACTCAAGACCTCATCCAGCCTGGCCTTGAACACATCCAAGGAGGGAACAGCCACAACCTCCCTGGGCAACCTGTTCCAGTGCCTCGCCACCATCAATGTGAAGAGCTTCCTCCTAACATCCCGTTCAAATCTCCCCTCTGCCAATTTGAACTCATTCCCTCTCATCCTGTCATTACAAGACCTTGTGAACAGTCCCTCCACAGCCCTCCTGTAGCCTCCTTCAGATACTGGAAAGCTACTGTAAGGTCTCCCCGAAGCCTTCTCTTCTCCAGGCTGAAAAGCCCCAACTCCCTCAGCCTGTCCTCACAGCAGAGCTGCTGTAGCCCTCTGATCATCTTCATGGCCTCCTCTGGACTCTCTCCAGCAGTTCCATGTCCTTCCTGTGCTGGGGGCTCCAGAACTGCACACAGTACTCCAGGTGGGGTCTGAGGAGAGCAGAGTAAAGGGGCACAATCCCCTCCCTTGCCCTGCTGGCAATGCTTCTCTTGCTGTAGACCAGCACACAGTTGCTGTCTGGGCTGTGTGTGCACACTGTTGGCTCATGTTGAGCTTCTCATCCACCCAGACCCCCAGGTACTTTTCCTCAGAGCTGCTCTCCAGCCACTCACCACCCAGCCTGGAGTTGTGCTTGGGATTGCACTGACCCAGGTGCAGGACCTTACACTTAGCCTTGTTAAATTTCATGAGGTTGGCCTGGGCACACCTCTCAGTCAGTTATAAATTTTTCTGCTGCATTAATTTTTACATAGCAGTCAAGATGCCTCAGCATGGGATCAATTTGTTCTCTTACAACATTCAGGCAAATGTTGCTACATCTGTCCAAGGTGTTCAGGCTGCCATTTCATGGTCAGCTGGATATGCACACATGGATCATGTCAGTATCCATTTCCAAGAATGCTAAACACCTCAGAATGACAGAATTCCTAATGCAAATTATGATCTAGCTGACAACCTGAAAAAAGAAAGAAGAGTTTTGACATATGTTTGCCAAATGGCTTTGCAAATAGTTAGGTTGGCAACAAAAAGGTGGTGGATACCTTCCAGTATCTGAAGGGAGCCTACAGGAAGGATGGGGAGGGACTGTTCACAAGGTCTTGTAATGACAGGATAAGAGGGAATGGGTTCAAATTGGCAGAGGGGAGATTTAAACGGGGTGTTAGGAGGAAGTTCTTCACAGTGAGGGTGGTGAGACACTGGCACAGGTTGCCCAGGGAGGTTGTGGCTGCTCCCTCCCTGGAGGTGTTCAAGGCCAGGGTGGATGAGCCCTTGAGCGACCTGATCTAGTGGGAGGTGTCCCTGCCTATGGCACAGAGGGGTTGGAACTGGATGATCTTTAAGGTCTCTTCCAACCTAAACCATTCTATGATTCTATGAATATGCCTTTTGAGGCAGAGGGGAGAACTGGATGAGCTTTGAGGTCTCTTCCTACCTAAACCATTCTATGATTCTATGAATATGCCCTTCAAGGCAGAGTGGGGGGACGGGGGGGGGAAGCATGAGCCTGCTTAAACCAATTTAATGTCACCACCGAAGCGTAGCACTGATCACTGGTGCACATCAAAGGCTAGGTAGGACTGCCCTCACTGCAGCACTGTGATCTAACTGCTGTGTACCAGAGAAGCAGCCTGAAAACCACAGAGTTTTGCCTTAGGCTTATTTAGCCTAGCTAAACAAAAACTGAGATGTGAAATAAATGCAGTCTGTGGACAAAACAGAGGACAACAGCAAATGCTGGTAAGGAAAGATGACGTGGGGAAAGGAGAACAAATGGATATGAAATGAAGCAAAAGCACTCAGCGCAAATGCCCTCGATCCTCTCCAGCCCTTACATTCCCACCACACAATAACCACCTGCAGATCCTTCTTTTCCTGGCTCTGTATTTCTCCTGCAGCAACACCCTGCTTCCATGAAGTCATCCTGCCAAGCCTCACAAAAGGTATTTTTCAGGGTACTTCTAAGGAGCAGCAAGGAAAAACAGAAGGAAGAAAAAAAAAAACCACAAAAAGAAGAATCTTCATTTGAACATGAAAAATAAGGCAACTGCCATGCATCAAGCTGTCACAGCTGTCACTGCTGGCTCAAAAACAAGAATCCTAAATGGAGACTGACAAATTTGGAGGGTGAAGATCTTTCTGTATCACTGGGTGCTCCTTTTCTTTGCCCTTGCAGATAGTTCTTCCCTATGTGTCTTTTACACTCAGTCTCACACGTTGGTCTTCATCCAGGCAGGTGACACTGCCCAGGCAAGGGTTTCAACGCTGAAATTAAATTAGAAATACACAATTTGGGTGACACCAGAGTTAACCTGCAGTTAATCAGCTGACTGGATTAATATAATGGACTTTTTGTTGTTGTTGTTGTTATTTTTTGTTTGTTTAGGGGTTGTGGTTGGTTGGTTTTGTGTTCGGTTTTGTTTTGAGGTGGGATTTTTTGGTAGGTTTTTTTGTTTGATTTTGGTTTTTTTTTTTCTTTAATTATAATCTCAAACACTTGACACCAACAGCCTTCCAGGATATTCTTAACTTCTTCTCCCTACAAACCAACCACAGGTTGTGAGATACCTTGCCAAAGAAGAGCTACAGGTTGACACTCTCCTCTTGCCTTTACTTGGTCAGGCATGCATAAACTTGCCTTCTGCACAATGGAGAACTGCCATTGTTGTTGAGTTTGGTTTGGGTTTTTTCTTTTTAATTGCCTTCCTTCCTCTAATGCAGTCAGGAGCTTTTTAGCTTGGAACTTCCTCAGGATCACCTTCATATTTTTTTTTTCCTCTGCTGTGCACAAAAGACAAGTGATTCCGTTTCAACAGCCCTAAGGAAGTGCTGCAGATATTACAGTCAGTTCTGCTGATTCTTAACAGTATCCCAACAACTATTCCACCTCTATGAATGTATTCTTATGCATGCAGGTGAAGAGGCTCCAAACCAAAATGCAGGTGAAGAGGCTCCAAAAGAAAATGCAGGTGAAGAGGCTCCAAACTAAAATGCAGTTGAAGAGGCTAAAATAAAACAAAATGCAGGAGAAGAGGCTCCAACCTAAAATGCAGGTGAAGAGGCTGCAACCCAAAATGCAGGTGAAGAGGCTGCAACCCAAAATGCAGGTGAAGAGGCTCCAACCTAAAATGCAGGTGAAGAGGCCCCAACCTAAAACGCAGGTGAAGAGGCTCCAANATGCAGGTGAAGAGGCTGCAACCCAAAATGCAGGTGAAGAGGCTGCAACCCAAAATGCAGGTGAAGAGGCTCCAACCTAAAATGCAGGTGAAGAGGCCCCAACCTAAAACGCAGGTGAAGAGGCTCCAACCTAAAACGCAGGTGAAGAGGCTGCAACCAAAAATGCAGGTGAAGAGGCTCCAACCTAAAATGCAGGTGAAGAGGCTCCAAAACAAAATGCAGGTGAAGAGGCTCCAAAACAAAATGCAGGTGAAGAGGCTAAAGCAAAATTCAGGTGAACTGAATTATGAAAACCTAAAAGTAGAGAAACTAATCCACCACAGACCTAAACCAAAGTCATAACGTAGTAAAGCAATTAATGTTTACCAAATTGTTTCAGAAATCAAAAGGGCTCTGGTTCTTAACTGAGCTGACTCTATTCTTGGAAGCAGGGTTCAAAATGTAGTTATTGACCATGAAGAAAGAAAAAAAATTATGATTATGAAATATTTATCTCCTGCATTCATTACATTCATTGCTAAGAGTTGGAAGAGAAACTTGATGATGGCAGCAAATGGGGTAGGTGTGCAATGCTTTCTGTCCCATTAAAACTGCAGAAGAAGCACTTCCACTTTTGCTTTTACACTGAAATGATAAACCATCTTCAAGTTAAAGAAAGCGAAGGTTGCTTCCAAGAATCAAGACTGAGTTTGCTAAATTCAAAGGAGTGGTTGCTAAAAGAATCCAGTTACATTTTTGGGGCAGTGACTAGTACAAACGTCTCTGTGTCTGGTTACTGAAACCAAACAGATACAGAGAGACACAGATACCAAAATCTCATACAGAAAGCTCTGAAGGTGGCAAGCAACCAGATATACAAATAAGAACTGCACCACACAATCATAACCTCACTGTGAAGATGACTGCTTAACAACTCAACCTGTCTACAGTGGAATTTATATGAAAGCTACTTCCATTGTCTATTCAGCTCAGCAGTCCTCAACTACATTAAAGCATCTGAGCTACTGAAGAGAAAGTTCTATCACCGTGCAGTCATGGGGCGGGGTGTGGGGGGAAGTAGCAGCTATCTTCATTGCTAGTGCCCCACCAATATTTAAACATCTACCAAAACAGACTTTTGTTAGGGATGTAACATTGGAATGTACAATTTGAGAAGTTCACTACATCAGGTGGGAAGGGACCCTCAAAGGTCACCTTGTCCAAGTGAGCAGGGATGCCTCCAACTAGATCAAACTGCTTAGGGTCACATTAAGTCTGATCCTGCATGTCTTCAGGGTCAGAGCCTCGACCACATCCCTGGGGCAACCTCTTCCAGTATTTCACCACTCTCATTGTACAGAACTTCCTCCTTGGGGAAAAAAAAGAGAAAGAAAAGCTAAAAATACATTGATGTTTCCATGCTAAACCAACTGGAGCCACTGGAGAAGGGAGCTTAGAGCAAGGAACTGCAATGTGCAATGAATGACCAACAGAGGCAAACTACAGACCAAGAAGAATCATAGAATCAGCCAGGTTAGAAGAGACCTCCAAGATCATCCAGTCCAATCACCCAGCCCTAGCAAATCAACCAGACCATGGCACTAAGTGCCCCATCCAGTCTTTTCCTGAAGACACAAGAAACTGAAAGGGAGACTTAAAAAAGGACTGAAAGGACTGGAGTAAGATGTAAGTCACAAGTTCTCTCTCCAAGAGAAAGGGAAAACATTGACAGAGACTTGATCTACATCTCAAGACAGTAAAGCAGACATCAGGCTAATTACTAGATCAAAAGCCCAGACCTTCACGTGCTGCAAAGCACCACAGCTCTCTGGCTGCTCTGGATGAATCCGTTCAAAACACTTTGTCAGTGTAGTCCTGTTCCAAACCTCCACTGAACAGAGGATCAGCTGTCCCATCTCAGCCACCACAGAGCTGAAAAGCAGCATTGTTGCACGCCATGAGCAAGTCAACAGAAGTGTTGTTATGTGCTCACACTTGACGTGGAACAAGTTTGTATTGATGGGCAACACCACAGCGAGAGCAATCATAGAATCATAGAATGGTCTAGGTTGGAAGAGACCTCAAAGCTCATCCTGTTCCAACCACCCTGTGCCATAGGCAGGGACACCTCCCACTAGATCAGGACGCTCAAGACCTCATCCAGCCTGGCCTTGAACACATCCAGGGAGCGAGCAGCCACAAGCTCCCTCAGCAACCTGTGCCAGTGCCTCACCACCCTCACTGTAAAGAATTTCCTTCTAATATCCCGTTGAAATCTCCCCTCCACCAATTTGAACCCATTCCCCCTTGTCCTGTCATTACAAGGCCTTGTGAACAGTCCCTCCCCAGCCTTCCTGTAGGCCCCCTCAGATACTGGTAGGCTGCTATAAGGTCTCCCCGAAGCCTTCTCTTCTCCAGGCTGAAAAGTCCCAACTCTCTCAGCCTGTCCTCNGCACACAGTTGCTGTCTGGGCTGTGTGTGCACACTGCAGGCTCATGTTGAGCTTCTCATCCACCCAGACCCCCAGATCCTTTTCCTCAGAGCTGCTCTCCAGCCACTTAATAAACAAATCTGCTCTTGCTAGAGGTGAAGCTGTGAGCAGAGGTGTACATATAAAGCTGTACCGGTAGATTTGCAGGGCAAAACAGCAACTAAAATAACCTCCAGACACATAAACAGATTTATTCCAGGCACCCAAGAAACGAGGATCTTCAGGAAGCCAAATTACTGCTTAAAATTCTTACTTTCTATTTTTGCTTGGGAAAAAAAAAAAAAAAGGGAAAATAATTTTCACCGTGACTTGATTTAGTGATCTGTATTTAATTCCATTTCTATTATTGACCTATTTACTTTCCCACTTGGATAAATGCTCCCTAGTCAGCTCCCAGGCCAACACAAGACACCTCACAGACTCAAAGCCTTGCTTTAAATGCCTCTGGTGAATGACAGCTCTTCAAAATTTACATCAGCTCAAGAAGATTTTAATGTAAAAATAGGAAATGTTCTATTTAGTTCCATTTCTATTATTGACCTATTTACTTTCCCACTTGGATAAATGCTCCCTAGTCAGCTCCCAGGCCAACACAAGACACCTCACAGACTCAAAGCCTTGCTTTAAATGCCTCTGGTGAATGACAGCTCTTCAAAATTTACATCAGCTCAAGAAGATTTTAATGTAAAAATAGGAAATGTTCTATTTAGTTCCATTTCTATTATTGACCTATTTACTTTCCCACTTGGATAAATGCTCCCTAGTCAGCTCCCAGGCCAACACAAGACACCTCACAGACTCAAAGCCTTGCTTTAAATGCCTCTGGTGAATGACAGCTCTTCAAAATTTACATCAGCTCAAGAAGATTTAATGTAAAAATAGGAAATGTTCTATTTTCATAGAATCATAGAATGGTTTAGGTTGGAAGAGATCTCAAAGATCATCCAGTTCCAACCCCCCTGTGCCATAGGCAGGGACACCTCCCACTAGATTAGGTCGCTCAAGACCTCATCCAGCCTGGCCTTGAACACATCCAGGGAGGGAGCAGCCACAACCTCCCTGGGCAACCTGTTCCAGTGCCTCACCACCCTCCCTGTGAAGAATTTCTTCCTAACCATCACCATCACTTTGCCAGTTCTCAAGCGTTTTCAAGAAAGAAAAAAAATTATTCCCCAGGGTTATCTTGAAGCTTTCTGTGGTAGTTTAGGACTTCCCTGTCCTGCAACACACTTTTGAAATCACCCAGCTGGAAGTTAAGGAATGAAGCTTTCTATTTACAGCTTGGCACAATGTACAAGCAAATATCTACAATATATTACAGATATTTACGGAGATAGACTGTAAAAAAAAGGTAACAAAGAAACACCACATTCCACCCAGAGATCAGAATCCCCAAGAGAGGTTCCCAACCACCCTTCCACCTTCCCCCCACCCACCAATCTTATCCCAGGATCTGCCTTAAGTGCCAGGTCAGCAGGGAAGATTGGCCAGGGTGGGTTAGAAGTGGAAATTCATTAGTTGGGTTACACAGGTTAAGCTAGAAGGCAAGGAAAGGGAGAGACCAACAGCCCAGAGCTCAGACCAGAGCAGCTCTGTCTTATTTATGTTTGACCTACAGGAGGGCTGGGGAGGGACTGTTCACAAGGTCTTGTAATGACAGGACGAGGGGGAATGGGTTCAAACTGGTGGAGGGGAGATTTGAATGGGATGTTAGGAAGAAATTATTCACAGTGAGGGTGGTGAGGCACTGGAACAGACTGCCCAGGGAGGTTGTGGCTGCTCCCTCCCTGGAGGTGTTCAAGGCCAGGGTGGATGAGGTCTTGAGCGACCTGATCTAG
>VWZI01019516.1:0-25527 GCA_013396835.1 Psilopogon haemacephalus
GAGTGGAGGTTGTCCTTGCCCCTTCTTTTGCCAGTGATGTATTTATAGAAACATTTTTTGTTCCTCTTTACAACAGTGTCCAGTCTAAGTTCTAAATGGGCTTTTGCTTCGCTAATTATTTTCATACAAGACCTAGCAATGTCTTTATACTCTTCCTGGGATACCTCCTCTGTTTTCCAAAGGTGGTATGCCCTCTTTTTTCTCCCTAATTCCTTTAGGAGCTCCTTGCCCATCCAGTCCAGTTGTCTCCCTTGTCAGCTCACCTTCTGACACACTGAGGCAGCCCATTCCTGTGCCTTCAAGAGTTCTTTCTTGAAGTAGGTCCAGCATTCCTCGACCCCTTTGTTTTTAAGGGCAGTTTCCTAAGGAACTTTCCCAGTTAGTTCCTTAAATAAGCCAAAGTCTGCCCTTCAGAAGTCCAGTGTGGAGGTTTTGTTGATGCCCCTCCCGGGTTCACCATATATTGAAAACTCTGTTATTCCATAGTCACTGCACCCTAGGCAGCCTCTGTCCACCACATCTCCACCAGCCTTTCTCTATTTGTGAACAGCAGGTCAAGCAGGGCTGCACCCCTGGTAGGCTCATGTAACATCTGGGTTAAGAAGGTGTCCTCCGTGCACTCTAGGAACTTTCTAGACTGCTTCTTCTCTGCAGTGTTAAATTCCCAGCAGATGNCGCCTTTGTTGAGATTATTAATTTTTATTACTGTTAATAATTACAGTTTTCCGGGAATATTTCCCTGAGGTTCGTTTGGATGTTCGGTCGGCAAGAAACTACACAAAATCACTTAAAACACCAAATTAAACAGTTTAAACAGTCAGAACTTAGGAAACAGACAGCCTAATAACAGAGAGCAATCCTAACCGCGCCTGAAAATACTCACAAAACGCGATAGATAAAAGAGCTTATCCCGAGGAAAGAGAAAAGAAGTGGGGTTTTGCCTTTGCCGCTGTTGCAAAACGCTGTGATGCTGCAGTGCTGCATGCTGCAAACACGTGGCCGCTGCTGGATGGGGTGCAGAGACGTCTGTTCCTCGCGAAGGCGGCAGGAGAGAGAGCGAGAGCAAACAGCTGATTGCCTCCCCTTAAATACCCCATTAGGAAGCGTGGAACTCACCAATAGACACTTAGCATCCATTGTTTGGCCAATCAATTCAAAAGTCCTGCGCCCAGGGGTGGATCCTAACACCCTGAGAGACAGCACAGGTCACCTGACTTGTGTGTGTGACCTGTCCATGTGGCCTGGGACTTCCTGGTTCCAAAACCACGCAGTCTGTCCCTGTTACCCACCCCGGACCTTACAACATGAGGAGAGGGAACCCCAGGAATTGAACCAACTCTGGGCAGAATTTGTGCCCTACCAGGACAGCCTTGTTGGCCTTCCCACTAATTCTTACCCACAGGGACTCAACCTGATCATCCTTAATCTCTACTTCTGTGATGTCCAGTGCCTCCCTGATATACAGGGCCACTCCTCCACCCCTTCTCCCTCGCCTATCTCTCCTGAAGAATCTGTAGCCATTGATTACAGCACTCCAATTGTATGAGTCATCCCACCACATTTCTGTGATGGTAACAACATCATAGTTTGCATCTTGCACCAAGGCTTCCGGCTCCTCTTGTTTATCACCCATGCTGCATGCATTGGTGTACATACACTTCAGCTGGGCTGCTGATTTTACCACTATCTGTGGCTTAACACACTCAGCCTCCTTTGGTTCATCTCTAGTGCTGCTGTGTTTAACCCTCTCTCCCTTCCAGCCTAGTTTAAAGCCCTTTCAACAAGCCCTGCCAGCTCGTGTGCCAGGATGTTTCTCCCCCTCAGAGACAGATGTACCCCCTCTGTTGCTAGCAGACATGGAGCTGTATAAAGTTTCCCAAGATCAAAGAACCCAAAATTTTGTTGGAGGGTGTCATACAAGCAGCAGCTGTGGGAGCTGAAGTTGTTAAGCCTAGAGAAGAGAAGGCTGAGGGGAGATCTCATTGCTCTACAGCTACCTGAAGGGAGGTTGGACTGAGGCTGGTATTCATCTCTTCTCCCAAGTAACCAGTGACAGGACCAGAGGACATGAGTTTGAGTTGTGCCAAGGGAGATTTAGGTTGGACATGAGGAAAAACTCCTTTAGCGCATGTGGTGAGGGGTTGGAACAGGCTGCCCAGGGAGGTGGTAGAGTTGCCATGCCTGGAGGTGTTCAAAAAGCTGTAGATGTGGTGCTTCAGGAGGTGGTTTACTGGTCGTGGCAACTGTGTTATGGCTGAATTTGATGATCTTAAAGATCTTTTCCAGCCTTGGTGATTCCATAATTATATTCTATGATCATCAGGCCCAAACAACCTCCCAGCAGCAGAGATGCCTTCACAGTGGTGAAGGGGAAACTGAAATGGGAGTGTGTTATTTAACAGGCTCTGGTTTGCTCTTTGTAGAAGACACCACAACCCAAATTAATTAACTTTGAGACTGAATTTTCTTCTTTGCTGTGTTCAGCATTTCTGGGAACAACATGGTGTTGTTGATGTCCACCAAGGACTGAGAGCTGTATTCATGCCTCAATGATTTTCTGTCAGGAGAACATAATGCCTGCCAAAGACTGATTCTCTGAAATGCCAGTTTGTCTGGGGTCAGTGTTCTTAATTCCTATCTTGTCTCAATAGGAATTGGGTAACAGTCAAGTCAGGGAATAGTTCTGAGCATTAAAGCTTCAGTGGTTTTTGGGCTGCCCACAGCTTTCCCTTAAAAAAATAAGTAATCAATTAATCTGCACCGATTACAAGGGGAGACCCTGGGGAATTTAGTAAAATACATCTTGTGGCTAAAAAAAAACCAAAAACAAAACAAAAAAAAAAAAAACCACAAAAAAACCCCCAAAAAACCAATAAAGTAGCTGTGCTGGTTTGAAATAATTGGAGGACCTGAATGAGAAATTAGAGTATAGGCTGAGAAAGGAAAACACTAATGATGCTACCTCACTCAGGTTTACTGAGAACGAAAAAAAATTGTTTAAGACTTGTAGCCCAAATATAGATAAGTCAGACCACTTTAGGCCATGGATGTTGCTGCA
Source organism: Psilopogon haemacephalus (assembly GCA_013396835.1). NCBI lineage: Eukaryota > Metazoa > Chordata > Aves > Piciformes > Megalaimidae > Psilopogon > Psilopogon haemacephalus. Next base: position 3,059 of record VWZI01019516.1, read on the forward strand.
TGGCTCTCTCTCTCTCTCCTTGCTTTTCCTAGCTGAAACTGAGTAATTTCACTAACTNAACTCTGATCTCTGAGAGGGCTGTGGTGTTTCTGTATTACCTTTTTACTGTATATTTTCTGTAAATATCTTCTGTAATATATTGTAAATATCTGCTTGTATATTGTGCAAAGCTGTAAATACAAAGCTTCACTTATTAACGTCCAGCCGACTGAGTCCTAGCCTGGGTTATTTCAAAGTGGGGGGGGACAGGGAACTGCCAAATCATCACAGTAGCTCTTGTGATCAAGTAGTTACAGCAGGGGCTATGGAAACTCAACTTCTGAGTTCTCGCACTGACAGATTTAAGCAGTCTCTGTCTCTCTGGGTGATGTTGTGCAAGTCCTTTTACCTGACTATATTCTAGTTTTTAGGAATATTAAGTAAGTGTAAAACCTGTCTAAGTTATGGAGGTGTCTTGAGGCTCACTTCAGAGGAGTTTAAGGCAGCTAGTGGTACCAAGTGAAGGAGTATGTATTTAGAGAACAGCCCAGCAGCAAAAGGAGTAGTAAGAATATGGCTTTTCCTCAATAAGGAACAAGGGAGCCTGATCTCCAGGCTTGGGTAAACTGCCATGCCTCTGCTCCTTAAGTAGAAGCTATTTTCCAAAGCATTCTTCCCTCTCCACCTCCAAAACCTCTGTTCATCCTCTCCTGAGCACCTGAAGTGATCTGCTTGGCAATTAGCTCTCCATTCCCCAGTTGCTCAGCAGTACAAGATACACATAGCTTCTGAATCCAGGACTATTAGATCCTGAATGTGACCTGCTCAGAGCAGAGAATTGCATTTCACAGAGCTGCCCTTGCCCTGAGCCAAAAACCTTGTGTAGGATTAAAGTAACTTTCCAGAGAGGCATCTGACCCTGACAGAATGACCTTTATATACTGTTAAAAAGCGCCTTACATTTTATTTAGATTTTTCAGTATTCAGCTTCTAGACCAGTCTCTCCAACTAGAGTAGCAGCAACTTTTGCCTTTTCCAGCCCTGTCTTTCTCCTGGAGACCTTCAGCAGTGCTAGATGCACTTCCTCTGGCCTGGCTGGGAGACCATGTTCTGGTGTGCAGGGAAGAGAGAGCACACTTTTCTCTGGAGCTGCAAGGAGAGACTGGAATCCTAAACCATTTTTATAATTATTTTTCTTCCCCTGTTTTAAGTGATGATATCAATAACTGCAGAGAGTCAAAATGGGAATGCTTAGACTAGAAGGAATAAAGAATGAATGACAAAGTCTGCATGGAAGCATCAAAAAGGGGAAATCAGTACAAAAAGCCTGGTGAGGATACAAGATACTTGTTGGTTCTACACCATGGACGTCACAGGACATTTATGAGTAGCTCTGGAAGATAACCAATGCAGGGACACAAAGGATCGGGTACAGTGAGGAGCTGCCTCCACCCAGACTGAGAAAGGACTCCAGCCAGTAAGAAGTGATGGAGCAAAAGTACCAAGCAAGGATGGAGTGTTAGGACATCCTAGTAAGGAGACACAGCGCAGAGCACCACAAGAAAAACTATCACTGAAAGTAAAATTTTTGCTGAGCTGCTTGCTCATTGAGAAATCCTTTTCTGCTCAAAGATTTGGTTTCTTCTCTTTACATTCACCAAAAGATGCTATCTTTAGACATATTTTTCTGGCAGAGCTTTAGCTCAGTCAATGGATGAGCAGAAGGAAAGTGTCCATAGACCAATTGCTTGTGACTTAGGAGAGGAAACAACCTTTTTTTAAGGTAAATGAGGAAATCTGTCTCTTTATGCTCTGGGGAATTCTGATTTTCCTGTGTTTGTTTCCATCCTAACTCACTGGAAAAATATTTTTAGTCATTATGAAACAATTATCAAAGCCTCAGGTGCTGAAATGAGCAAAGGTTTAATTTTGTACCTCTTCCATAGACATTTGTTTCTAAAAATGCCATCTTCTATCCTCTGATACAATTAATGTATTTTATCTGGTTTATGTCCTCTCTTCTTCCAGTAACAGAAACTCTAACCTGAAGAAATAAACTCTGTACAGCATGATAGCTAGTGTAGAATGAAGGCCACATAGAATGGCAGGGGTTGGAAGGGACCTCTGGAGATCACCAAGTCCAACTCCCCTGCTGAAGCAGAACCACCTAGGGCAGGTCATGCAGGAACACACCCAGGTGTTGAAGGCCAGATTGGATGAGGCATTGAGCAGTTGAGTCTAGTTGAGAGGTGTCCCTGCCCATGGTGGGAAGGTTGAAGGAGGCGAGCTCTGAGGTCCCTTCCAACTTGAACCATTCTAGGATTTGACAAAACAAAAAAAAACCTCAACTAATCAACAAAAGAACACCAAACCCCAACCCCCCAAACCCTAAATACAAAACCAACAAAAGCAAACAAACAAAACAAAACAAAACAAAAAAGACAAAACAAAACAAGTAGATCTTTCTTTAATTTGACACATTCCACTGATTGTTCTTTACTAACAATCTGAGAACTCCTCTTGGATGTTCTGTGTAACAATGAAATAAAAACTGAGAGGATGCTATCAAGACCTTTGTCCAAGCAACAGACATAGACATGCTGCTTCAAAATAGCTTTATCTTGTCTTTGAGTAGGTGGCATTGTTCTGGGTCTGAAGGAGCTCCTTGCAGAGAAGGGGCAGCAGCTGAAGTGTTTATGTACTTAAGTCCAACATGTCAGTGCTCAAAAACATGAAAGAGGTCCAGTTGACCCTGAAATAAGGACACATTTTTTTTCTATCCAATACATTTCTGTTACGCATAAGTATCCTCCTATCCTGCAATACCTCCTCACGGTATAGAAGTGGTTTGATAATGCATTACAAGCTTAGTTTTCTAAAAAGTTCACAAACCTATAAACTTCAAACCCCTACCAGAGGAGCCTGACACAATTTATCTTTTTTTCTTGGATTGCAGCAACAAAGAAATTATGCAAAATCTGAGGTTTGGCACCAATTTGAACTAAACCCACTTAAAACGCTGCAGCTTATACTGAATTTACTTTGACAATTTCAGTTTGGCTAAACCTGAAACTCGAAGAAAACCTTGGGACAGAAGAGACAGAAAGCAGCAAACATTTACACAATGTCCCATGGATCAAAGCTGCTCAGTTCACAGGACATGAGGCAGAGGCTGACAAGCCAGGAAGCAGACAGATTTTTTTTTTTACAAAATTTACTTTGCTTACATTCAATAAAGCAAGAGTTCATCTCTCCTACTGCCAACTTTGCCAGCCAGGAAGCCCCATTAATCTCAAGTTCTAAGCTCCTCTCCCCAGAACTTGTTTTTACTATTCTCAAGGATCCATGTAAAATAAAAGAAATAGCTCTTCCCAAAAAGCATCCATCCATAGTGGCATGTGAGGGTATGTCTGTGCCACAGCTGTTACTGGCTCCTAAACATTCTGGATCTAAAAACTATTGATGATAGAAGGAACAATATCCTGGTCAGGATATTTATGAGAATGACTGCACATATTCACTGCATCTTTAATTTTATAAAATATAGACTACAGGAAGCCAGGATATAGAGCAGGGAAAATATTCCCAAAACTCTGAAATATGATTTTTACCTAACAAGCTTATAAAAGATCTACCCATTTAGGATGTGTTTAATGGCCTTCAGATCTCTTCCATCTAACACCTTCCTCTTTCTCCTGTACTCATGGGGAAGAGAGCCTTGGCACCTAAGGCCTTGCCATTCTTCTCTTAGATAGGCTTATCCCAGTTTCAGAGAATCCTATAATGGCTCAAGTCGGAAGGGACCTTACAGCTCATCTCCTTCAACCTCCCCACCATGGGCAGGGACACCTCTCACCTAGACTTGGCTGCTCCATACCTTATCCAACCTGGCCTTCAACACCCACAGGGAGGAGGCTTTCCATGGAACAACTAAATACCAAGTCAAAGAACGTAAGCAACTCTCCAACCTCATGAGTTAAAGTGATCACTGACTTATAAGAGCACCACAGAATCACAGGAACATTCAAGTTGGAAAAGACCCTCGGAATCATCAAAGTTCACCCCTAAACCATATCCCCAAGCACCACATCTAAACAACTTTTAAACACATCCAGGGTTAGTCAACGACCTCCTTGGACAGCCTCTTCTAAGGCCTAATCACTCATGCAGTAAAAAAATTCTTCCTTATGACCAGCCTAAACCTCCTCTGGTCCAGCTTGAGGCTATTCCCTCTTGTTCCTTCACTAACAGAAGGCTCTTTAAGTCTCTGTGGGTGTTTAATTTCAGAGTGGAAGAGAATGAACTGGACACTGGGGCTTAGCCTCCAAATCCAGAACATTCTGTGACCTAACGGCAGAGCCAGCTTCTGGGGAGCAACATGCTCAGATCTCTTCAAACTGAAGAATGGATTTAACGTATGTCTCTCAAAATGTGAGTCCATCATGATATAAAATGCCAGAAGGACATCTTCTTTTCTAGTAGCTTCCTAATCCTAATCCTCTGATATTTTTGCATCTTTGAAGGAGAAAAATAAAATTATCTTTTTGAGTCAAATAATTTAATCCAACAGGAAACACATTCCTGTGACAAAATGTCCATGTCAAACTGAACCAAACATTTAATTTAAAATATTTGGATTTGAGGCTGCAGTGGAAAAATAAAACAATTTTCAGCTGAGCTCTGGTGGACAAACAAAGTTAATGAGTATCACCCAATTCGGGCTCTACTAAGAAAGTGCAAATTAACCATTAATCTAAATTAGCTGTTAAATTGCCTGTGACAGTCTTTAAATCTAGACTTCAGCATCCTGGCCTATATTCCCGGCTGACCAGAGAGCAGTTCCAGTCTGTGTTAGCATAGAATCATAGAATGGTTTAGGTTGGAAGGGACCTCAAAGATCATCTAGTTCCAATCCCCCACCATAAGCAGCAACACCTCCCACTAGAAGAGGTTGCTCAAGGCCTCATCCAACCTGGCCATGAACACCTCCAGGAAGGAAGCAGAATCCTAGAATGGCTCAGGTTGGAAAGGACCTCAGAGCTCATCTACTCCAACCCCCCCACTATGGGCAGGGACACCTCTCAACTAGACTTGGCTGCTCAAGGCCCTTATATCAAGACCTAAGATGGTATAAAATAAAGAAATGCATTCAGATGTTGTGCTTCTGAACACACTGTGAAGATGCTGCCTTCTGGCCTGGGGACCCAAAGGAAGCTTTCAGATATGGAGGTTTTCAGAAAGCTGCAGTGAAGACATCCTTTCTGTCATCAGCTTCTGTCTCTGTAAGAGGCATCCTGAGAACATTGCTACTGCGGACCATGGAGACTCCTGAAGACTCTTTACATTAATGAGCTACTGAAAAGTTGTTTTAAAATATCACACCCCTGCATATTGCTTTGCAAACATTTCAGGCCACAATGTGGCTGTTCCTGGCAGCCACAGTATCATACCCTGAAGGCATTTATGCACCTAAACGTCTCTCCTGCACCTTGAAAAATAGATTTTTAATGGAAGTTTCTAGAGAAGGAGGAACTAGAATCATAGAATCATGGATTGGGTTGGAAGGGACCTCCAAAGGTCATGTAGTCCAAACCCCTGCAGTCAGCAGGGACATCCTCCACTAGAGCAGGTTGCTCACAGCCTTGTCCAGCCTCACCTTGAATGTCTCCAGGGATGGGGCCTCAACTACCTCTCTGGGCAACCTGTTCCAGTGTTCTGGTGCAGAACTTGTTCCTAACTACCAATCTAAATCTGCTCTTATCTCATTTCAAACCATTGCCCTCCGTAAGATTCTTTACTGCTCCACCTATACAGCTACAAGTTGCTCATCTCTATTACACATACTCATTTTATTCACAAGAGAACTGTACACTTTGGAGACCCACAGATACAAATAAACACATTGAATACACTTCTATTAAGGAAGCTGTCTGGTAACTTTGAGCGAATAATGAAACATCCATTAAAGCTTTTGTATAGTTCTAGTGTGTAAGCATATATATGGGAAAAAAAATGAATTAGAAGTTCAAAATACTCTTAACAGTGATTTAGCTGGAGTTTGAAAAGCATGAAAATGACTAATTTAAAGTCAGAAGTAATTTAGTTCTGCCTGACTTGTCAATTCTTTGTTCTCTGGGTCATGTAAGTGCTGAGTAAATCATAAACCTGTAATTCAATCCTGAGGTCAAGGGACTTAGAACTGATTTGATATATGGGTGTCCTGGAAAGTTCTTCCAAGGCCAGTGCCCCCTAAACTGTGTTTATGAGTTGACTGCATTAATAACTAAGAGAGTCACATAATATAGCAGAAGGGGAATTAACCCTTTCAAATAAGAGTGTGCTCAAATGCAGGACTGTTAAAGGAGGGATGGAAAGATCAAATACGTGTGCAAGAAGCCAAGCTTCTAAAGAGCACTGAAATGAATGACAGCCAGTGCCATTCCAGTCTGCAAGAAGGAAGATCCAGCAAACTACAGGCCAGTGAGCCTCACCTCCATCCCTGGAAAGGTGATAGAGCAACTAATTCTGGAGGTCATCTTTCAGCATGTGGAAGAAAAGAAGGTTACCAGGAGCAGCCAGCATGGACTTACCAAGGGGAAATAATTTTTTACCAATCTGAGAGCCTTCTGTGATGGTGTGACTGAATGGGAAGACGCAGGGAGAGCAGTAGATGGTGTCTACCTTGACTTCAGCAAGGCTTTTGACAGTCTTCCATAGCATCCTCATAGGCAAGCTCAGGAAGTGTGGGTTAGAAGAGAGGATGGTGAGATGGTTTGAGAACTGGCTGAACAACAGAGCTCAGAGGGTTGTGATTAACATTGTGGAGTCCATCTGGAGATCTGTAACTAGTGGTGTTTCCCAGGAGTCAGCGCTTACCCCAGTCTTTTTCAACATCAACAGGCTGGCTGAGGGATAGAGTGTGCCCTCAGCAAGGTACTGGTGATACCAAACTGGGAAGAGTGGTTGATACACCAGAAGACACGGGGGTAGCCATGCAACGAGCCCTGGACAGGCTGGGCAAGGGGGAACCTACTGAGGTTCAACAAAAGTAAGTGTAGAATCCTGCACCTGGGGAGGAACAACACCATGCATCAGTACAGATAAGGGGCTGATCTGCTGGAAGCGGCTCTGTGGTGAAGGACTTTGGAGTCCTGATGTATGACGAGCTCTTCATGGGATAGCAATGAGCCCTTGTGGCCAAGAAGTCAAATGGTATCCTGGGGTGCAGCAAGAAGAGAGTGGCCAACATGTCTACGGAGGTTCTCCTCCCCCTATCTCTGCCCTAGTAAGACCAGATCTGGAATATCGTGTACTTTTCTTCACTCCCCATTTCAAGATGGACAGGGAACTATCAGAGAGAGTCCAACAGGGGTTATGAGGATGCTGAAGGGACTGGAACATCTGTGTGATGAGGAAAGACTGAGAGACCTGGGGCTGTTTAGCCTGGAGGGAAGACTGAGGTGGGACCTTATTGATGCTTGCAAATATGTGAAGGGTGGTTGGCAAGAAGATGCCAGGCTCTTTTCAGTGGTGTCCAGTGGTAGAAAAGGGGCAAAGGACACAAGCTGGAACACAAGAAGTTCTATCTCAATGTGAAGGAAAACTTCTTTACTGTGAGGGTGCCAGAGCCCTGGAGCAGGCTGCCCAGAGAGGTTGTGGAGTCTCCTTCTCTGAAGAAATTCAAAACCTACCTGAACATGTTCCTGTGTGACCTGCCCTGGATGATCCTGTTCTGGCAGGGGGTTTGGATTGGATGATTTCTGGAGGTCCCACCCAACCCCTGCTACTCTATGATTCTCTGAATGTATAAAGGTGCAGATATCTGACTTGAGGAACAAAATCTGACCTCCTCATGAACATCAGTTGGGACAATCCTGGGTTTGTGAAGCAAAACCTATTACCTTTTGTGTGGGGAGAAAACAAAGAAACTATCAACTGCTCTGACAGAAGTTGTAGGAAACATAAATTTGTTTAAAAATATTAGCAGCTGCTCATTCAGTGCAGGCCTTGCAATGTTCCTTAACATCACTGGAAAACTGAGAAGCAAACTAAGATGTTTTGCATGCAGGATTGAACTGTGCATTACAGCAGGACTTACTAATCCAGAACCTATCACTGTTCCCAAATGTAAGCCACCAGACAACTGGAAAAACTACACTGGAGAGCACAAACACACAGCCTGGTCGCCAAGTAACCATTAAAGTTAATGATCCTCACAATGTTTAGGGTTATTTCTTTTGCCCATTGTCACAGTCCTGGACTCATTAGTGGGAGGTATATTCAGATTAGCCTGCTCAGCTCTGATTTAAAAGAAACTCAGCAGTAATCTCCATCTGAAATCTTGACAACATTAGGAATAACCTGGAGTTGCTATGCAGAAGTCCTATGTAAAATGAGAAGTAGGTTTCCTCACCTTGCCATCTGACCTGGTCCCACAATAGGAACTAACTTGCAAAGAAGGAATCACAGCTACCTGTTAAATAACACAACCTAGGAACATACCCAAAGCCCATCCAATGTCACAGAATGCATTCAGGTCACCTTTCTCCTGCAACTTCAAGGGCCCTTCAAACAGGTTTTTAACGGACATTAAATACAGAAGCCAAAATTTGGACAGGTGTTTCATGATCAGCTTAAGTCAAGCTTTGCCTGTGCCTCCTGACCTGCATGGTCAACAGGTCTCACTGCCTGCTTATACTCAGGGACTCACAGCCACACGCTGACTCTGTCAGGCCATTGGTGTGTCAGGAAAATAACAGGGAAGGGAAGGGAAGGGAAGGGAAGGGAAGGGAAGGGAAGACATTTTCTGCTGGATAAGCTCCCTGAGCAGAGCCACTTCTGCAGGGCAGATGATACCAGTAGATGGAAGGACAACAAGTGTTGATGCTTGGCTCTGTTAACATCTAGTGCTCAATCTTTTTGTGCATAGCCAAGGTCCTGCTTGTTCAGGGAGTTATCAATTCATAGAATGGTTTAGGTTGGAAGGGACTTTAAAGGTCATCTAATTCCAACCCCACTGCCTTGGGCAGGGACACCTCCCACCAGACCAGGTTGCACAAGGCTTCATCCAACTTGGCTTGGATCCACTTGACACCCACCCCTCAGATATTTATAGACATTGATCAGATCCCCTCTCAGTCTTCTCAAGACTAAACAGCCCCAGGTTTCTGGAGGGTAGGGGCATTCACAACCTTCCTGGACAACCTATTCCAGGGTGTCACCACCCTCATTGTGAAGATTTTTTTCCTAATATGTAGCTACAAGTTCTGCACTGGAGTTACATTACAACTCTTTGTTTTTCCTTTAAGAAAGATGGATACCTCTCCCTTCCTCAGTCTCATTGAGCCCTCTTGCTTTACTGACCTTACAAAACAACTTCAGAGGTTTTATTTCACTGTTCTGAAGCTGATGTGCTATCTGAAGTGGCTCACAGCAAGGTCACACCATAGAAGAAGGAAGAAAGGGTTGTGCAGCTGGAGCAGGACCTGCCCCTGCCAGCAACAGGGAGCTGTTCGGTTAGCTCAGCATCAAGCTGACTTTAGCTTGGTGCCTCTGCATCTGCAACAGGCTCTTGGCAACTGCTGGAACAGCAGATGAAGCCTGGCCGGTCTGAGAACCAAGTGTGGCAAATGCATCTGGCAGGGAAGTGGGGCAAGGGGCAGTGAGAACAGTCCGCAGTGATTTGAGAATGGCTGCCTGTAAGGTTTCTTATCTGGGTGTCACTGACAGTGCACATGAATGTAGGGCAGGACACAGTTCCTGGTGCTGAATGCAAGGCTGCTGACAAGTTTCTGCTTGGGGGTCAGAGTGACTTAGCCAGGTTTAGGTTTTAACAACATCAGCAGGAGATAGGTGAAGGCTTCAATTGGAGACTCAGACCTAGGTTTAACTTCCATTGCAAACATTCCCTCAAGTATAGAGAAAAGAAGGCTCTGAGGGCACCTTAGAGCTGCCTTCCAATACCTGAAGACATCCTTCAGGAAGGCTGCAGAGGGACTTCTCATGAGGGTGTCTAGAGACAGGACAAGGGGGAATGGTCTGAGGCTGAGAGTGAGCAGGGTTAGACTGGATCTTAGGAAGAAGTTCTTCTGCCCAGAGAGGCTGTGGTTGTTGAAGACCAGGTTGGATGAGGCCTATGAGCAGCTGAGTCTAGTTGAAAGGTGTCCCTGCCCACAGTGGGGAGGTCGGAGTAGATGATCTCTGAGGTACCTTCCAACATGAGTCATTCTAGGATTCTATGATACATATGAAATTTCTGCTTGCTAGCATCTCTCAGCTGCATTTTTGATGAAAGCTGTTTTCTTGCAGGTACTGAAAGAAATGTCTCCATTCTCCCATTTTAGATACCAACACAGTGTGGGGAGTACTCCTTGTATTTTATATTAGCTATAAAAACATCACATTTTTAGCTTCCCTGGGACCAGGTATATAAACATTTGTATATGAAATTATACCATGGGCTTTGAAATTTATGCCATACATTTCTGTTAATGTTCTAAAAATATTTGTTCAGGCAAATGAAATTGCAGTGAAATGTTTTACTGCAGATCAGTCAAAGGTTTTCACAGCTTTGACTTCCTAAGAAACGATATTCCAAGCTATACAACAGATTTCCACTGTGGATATCTAAAAGGCAAATTGAATCAGCTCGATTTGATTCACACCAAGGAGGTTTAAGAAGAAAGCAAGATAAAAGGTTGGCATTTTCTTTTCTTGCATACCTGATTCAATTTTGTTTCCTAAAAACTCCAGGTTCAAAGGCAAACTGCCTGGGCAGTGCACTAGACGGTTCTGTGCATATTTCCTCTTGCCATGAACAATCCTGAGAGCAGGGTGTGTTGCCAAAGCTTCAAGTGCACAAACTGTTACTAAACCTGATCCCTCACAAAACAGAAAGTTAATGCTGCACTCGGAGTGATGTGTGGTCCAAGAACACAATCCTTTGGGTGTCCCAACACTTTAATCACAAGATCGGCAGCCATCTGGTGACTCCCGATGGCTTACCACCCACCGTGAAAGCCTCCTGGGCAGCTGAGTAAGAGCCTTGTTCTGCACCACAATTTCGGCTTGCACAGAAGTCCCTTTAATATCAGTAATCTTTCCTCAGGAGGGTCGCAAACAGCCCTCAAATCACACTTGTAGCATCAACAGTCTGCCTAGGTGGTGCACAGGGGGAGAAACTGTGTCTTCATGAAAAGCTAGGTTTCCCTCCTCTTCCTTCTCTAAAGCATCACCAGAAGACCTATAGTCAGGTGAGCTGGAATTGCAGCCAGCTCAGTTTTACCACATGCTAAGCATACCTGCAGACACCTCTTCAGCAAACCTCAAGCCTAACTCACAGGATTTCGTTTCACTTGGCCAGATTCCAGCTTCCACGTGAGTGTCTTCCTCATCCTACATCTGCAGCCCTTGCTGGGATTCCTACCCTTTTCATCTGGGCTGGCCTTGCCTGCCTGTGAGTGCCAGTTGCCAAAGCTTGTTCCATAGTGTCCTCTGCAGGTCTGCTCTGCAGAAATCCCTCATATCTGGCTGCTGATTTCCCTTCAAAAGTTTTGGTGGTGCATACATTCAGTAGCTGTCCAGTAGTGAGTGGACATTTCAGACAGGCACCAGAAGAACCTCACAGAGACGCTCTTGATTTGTGGGCATAGACTCAAGGTTGAGAGTTTACAGCAGCAGCTTTACTAATCCTCAGGAATCTTTTAGATGTGTCCAAATCCCCTCACAGCCTTAGCAGGTTGCCCTGCAGGTGGAAGTAGTTTTTTGCTTCATCTCATTCATGTCAGCAGCAAGCCAGAGCTCCATGCATGTTTGGCTCATCTCAATTTTATAATACTGGGTGGGGGAAAGGGGCATATTTTATTCTTCTTTTCAGATTTAACATTGTTTTCTTCTGTTCCTATGTCACTTCCAAATGTGGCTAGGTAAGAGTCATTCAACACTAAAGACTCAAGACTTCTGTTGCTTCATTTTGAGGCAGATGTCTCACTAACTACATAGAGTTCCTTGTTTCCAAGTACCATGGAGTCCGCTAAGACAGGAAACAGAAAAGTTCACTCGAAAAAATCAATGCTTATGTGCTTCTGGCTTAGGCTGTATGAAGCCTGCCTAAGAGATGCTAAGGAATTTGGTTTGTTTGTTTTCTTACATTTATGCCCTTAGGAAATGCAAAGTGGGGATGTGTCTGTCAGGAGACTGTGGAGAATGAGAGGGAGAAAAGAGAAGAGGACATACAGCAGTGACAGAAATGCTGCTAAAGAAAGTCTTTTTCTGAAGTTTTGCATGAGAAAACTCCCTGCCGACATGGTAAGCTGTCACACTAGCAACATCTCACAAGTAAGTAAATGGGGAAGATTGCAAGTGATGGACAGCAGACTCTGCTGCCTTTGTGCCAGGCTCACAGACCTGCTAGACGGGTACAGCACTGCTTCTGCAACGTGTACAAGTTTCTCAGGACGATGAGGAGCACACCAGAGCTCAGCAATGTAAGCAGCATCACTGCATTCTCTAAACTAACAAATTAAAAAAACTTTTGGTGCACCCAGAAAGCGAAGCTGAACTTGCCTGGAGTTTGCAGATCTCAGTGATGTGCCCTTGTAATGAAGAGGCCAACGGCATCCTGGGGCGCATCAAGGAAAAGTGTGTCCATCAGGGCTAGGGAGGATCTTCTGCCCCTCTGTTTAACCCTGCTGAGACCACACCTGAAAAACTGTGTCCAGTTTGGGGTTCCCCAATTCCAGAGAAACAGGAATCTGCTGGACAAAGTCCAACAGAGGAGAATGACTAGGGGACTTGAACATCTCTGCTGTGAAGAAAGTCTAAGAGACCTGGGGCTGTTTAGTCTGGAGAGGAGAAGGATGACAGCAGATCTGATCAACATCTATAAATATCTGAGGTGTGGGTGTCAAGGTGAAGGTGCCAGGCTCTTTTCAGTGGTGCCCAGTGACAGGACAATGAACAATGGGTATAAGCTGGAATACAGCAGGTTCCACCTCAACACAAGGAGACACTTCTTTATAGTGAGGGTGTCAGAGCCCTGGAACAGGCTGCCCAGACAGGTTGTGAAGTCTCCTTCTCTGGAGAAATTCAAAACCCAACTGGATGTGTTCCTGCTGTGGGTGATCCTACTCTGGCAGAGAGTTTAGACTGGATGATCTATAGAGGTCCCTTCCAACCCCTAACATTCAGTGAGTCTATGATTCTTTGTAGACAAAAAGGGCAAAGTACAGAAATGGGCTAAGCTGCTTGTAGATGCAGTGTTGAAAGAATAAGTAACATTAAACACCTCCAGAAGTGGAGGATGTTCTGCCAAAACTATAAAGTAAGTGTGGGCATGAAGAAGCTTAGTCACCATTACAAACAGAATCCCACACTCATCCAGGCTGGAAGTACAGGTCAAGCCCTTTTTAGTAGAGGGCTAATGTCAAAGCTGGGTCAGATTGCTCAAGTTCTGTAATTCTTTGGTACAGAATTTCCAGTTGTCATGCAATAACAACATCAGAGGCTAACAAGTTGTAATCCAATACCACATAAATCAGCTGAAAATCATCATTAGACACATGCAGAATTATCAGCAGTCTGTGCAATGACACAGCAACACACTGCATAAACCCAGAAAAAAACCCCAACCCTCTCCGTAGTTCCTAACTGGAGTTCTTCTGAAGAACCAACAGAAGAGTGAATTAAATTATACCTGTGATGAATACAACCCTGCTGGGGATGCCAAGGGATGCTGAAGGTGGTTCAAAATCAGCTGACACAAGTGATTTCAATGACCACTGCAGCTTAGATCTAGCAAAGTTCAGGCCAATCAGCTCTTCCACCTGACCAAAGCAGTGCCAGTAGCCAGTGGATCTGTGTGCAGTGAGGTTAGAGCAAGGAGAAGAGGATGAACTCAGTCACCAGCATGGTTTGGAAAAGGTGTAATAGGCCCCAAAGGTGGCAAATTCATCAGCTGTAAGGAGCAGTGATTTACAAAATAAAGCTTATGTCTTGATGCAGCTCAATTTTTATGACCAAATAACTTCAATTTTACAGTTTGTGAGCACTAACATACAAGAAAAAGGACAGTTTCTGTGGCAAGTTCCTGTGGAGTAGTTCCTGAGTAGGCTGCAAAGGTGATCCAAGGGCTGGAACACCTCTGCTATGAGGACAGGCTGAGGGAACTGGGGTTGTTCAGCCTGCACGAGAGAAGACTACGGGGGGGACCTTAGAGCTGCCTTCCAGTACCTGAAGGGATCCTCCAGGAAGGCTGCAGAGGGACTTTTCCTGAGGGTGTCTAGAGACAGAACAAGGGGAATGGTTCGAAACTGAGGGAAAGCAGGATTACACTGGATCTTAGGGAGAAGTTCTTCAGTGTGAGGGTGTTGAGACTCTGGAATAGGCTTCCCAGGGAGGTTGTGGTTGCCTCTTGCCTGGAGGTGTTGAAGACCAGGTTGGATGAGGGCTTGAGCATCTGAGTCTAGTTCAGAGGTGTCCCTGCCCATGGTGGGGAGGTCAGAGGAGACAGAGTTTTGTGGTCCCTTCCAACCTGAGCCATTCTTTCCTATGAAGAGAGACTGAGAGCCCTGGGACTGTTTAGGCTGGAGAGGAGAAGGCTGAGAGAGAATCTGATCAATGTCTATAAATATCTGAGGGGTGGCTGTCAAGCGAAGGGAGCCAATCTCTTCTTGGTGGTGCACAGTAATGAGGCAAGGAGCAATGGATACAAAGATGAACATGGAAGGTTCCACCTCAACACGAGTAGAAACTTCTTTACAGCGAGTGTGACAGAGCACAGAACACTAGAACAGGTTGCCCAGATAGGTTGTGGGGTCTCCTTCTCTGGACTCATTAAAACCCCACCTGAATGCTTTTCTGTGCAGACTACCCTGGGTGATCCTACTTTGGCAGGGGAGTTGGACTGGATAATATCTGAAGGTCCCTTCCGACCTCTAATATTCTGTGATTCTGTCATTTTGATCACCAGCACAGCGCACACAAATTCCAGCAAGGGCAACAGCACAACTGTAAATGTTTCAGACAATGTCAATCACCACAGGAGAGGTGTAGGCAAGAGTTTTTGGAAGAGCAGCAGAATGATCAGCTTCCTGCCCCAAAACTACTAACGAACCATTTCATGCTCCATTCTTCTGCCTCCCTTCCTACTGTATCTGTTTAGACCAGGAGAGCTTTAGGGACAGGGACTGTCTTCCACTTTCTATTTATCCAGTGGCTAGCATAAAGAGCCCCTGGTCTGGCATGAGATTTATAGATGCTATTGCATTACCGAAAATAACAACAGGAACAGCAGAGGTGGAACCAAATCAGACAAAAATGAGGGGATATGATTTTCTCATGAGAAGCTTTCCTGGGTCTTATATCTACCACCAATTTTACTGTACAGTTAATAAAGCAGGCAAAACCACCAAGGAAAATGTATGCAGGGGACACAGACAGGGGTGTGCCCAGCAGGGGAGAGATGGGATTGAGCTGTGGTCCCATGCAAGGTCAGGTGGCCTTAAGCAAGCCCAGGAAGACCCTCTGTGAGTCCTTGTAGCTCATCTAAGCTCTGGTGGCCCAGTCAATTCGAGGTGGTCCATGCAAGCCCAAGTGAACCCATGGAAAGTTAGGCGGCTTTATGAGAGCCCAGGAGACCGCTTTATAAGACCCTATGCCAGCTCTGGTGTCTCCACTCAAGCTCAAGTAGCCTATGAAAAGTCAGGTAGCCCCATGTAAAGCATTGTAGCCCATGCATAGAGCCACTTACAAATTGTGGACATGGCACTTCAGGACATAGTCTAATGGCCATAGTGGTCTTAGGTGATCGTTGGACTCGATCTTAAAGGTATCTTCCAGCCAAACCAATTCTATGATTCTATGTAAGTGAACCATGACACAAATTGAGGGCTGAAGATCAAATCTGTGTCTGTTGCAGAGACCTTGGCTAGCCTGTTAGAGCGGAGGTTTTGTTCAAATATGTGATATAGCAAATTAAAAAAAAAAAAAATCAAAATGGGGAGATGCTTAATAGATTTGAAAGGCAGAACAGCTCCCACTCTCTCAGCTTGTCGCCACAGCTCCTGCTGCTGAATGCTGAACAGAACATTGCTAACAAAACCTTCCTGAGCTCCCAAGGCTGGGAAGACAGACTGCTACTGGATCTGCCATTGTCCCCCATGCACACACCACTGCCTAAAGAAAGCAAAGGGAATCTGGCCTGTTCTCGTCACAGCCAGGAGCACTTCTGCTGCCTATACACAGTCTCCCATCACCAACATGTGCTGCCTTCAGCTGCCGAAGGCCTTTCTACAACACTGCAAGACACTTGACTTCCTACTGGGGAAGTGCAGCTTTCTTGCCTAACAATGGGCCAACTGGTTTTCATAAGGCAGAGAAAGGCTCCCTGCTGTGAACTGCAATAGAAAACATGTCAAACAACCAACAATACAGAGCAGCACAGCCAAGAGCCTGCCTTTTCCTGTTTTTATCTGCAGCATGGAAGAAACTAAGCATGTGAACTGCACTTGGCTCCTTGCGAATTCAAAAGCAGCCTGCTTTCAAATGAGGAGAAGGAAAATGCACCTCCTTTTGGAGCCTTTTCTTACTCTGGAGTTTGGACATGAAAACCAAGCCCATTAGCACTTCTCTGCCAGAGGTTATTAGGAAGCCTCTGAAGGTGAAAGTTGGATGCTTTGTTTAAAAGGAGGGATGGCTACTCAGTGAGGATTTCCTCGCCCTTTTAAAAGTTGGTGAGGTTATGAGTGATAAGGACATCCAGCTGCCATACTGATGATCCCTCGTTTTACATTCTCTGCTTTTGCTGATGAAAGATCACTCACTTAAAGCCCTCTCTTCCATCCCATCACCTGTTCACTTTCTCCTGCATGATTTTCTTCTTCATTATCTCACTCTTCCTCCTGACTACCTTTCATAGCCCTCTAGTTTTATTTGGATGTTTCTCATCAACTAGTTCTGTGAAACTGTAAGTCTTCAATGAACATCACAGTTCCTACACCCTGACCATGTCCATCTGGCATGCCTGCAATGACTCTTACCTTTCCTTGCTGTTCCTTCTCATCTGCTTAAACTGGAACCATCCAAAACCGAAGACTTTCCACTGGGTATGGAGGATTCTTCAGATTATTAAATCTGACTTTCATTAGATTGTGCAGAAGGTGGTGAGATGATTGTGATAACTATATGATCTGTCTGACCTCAGATGCACACATGGCCATATCTCAAGACAGTTGGTTGGTAGTGTGTTGATGAGCAGGTGTCTAAAGTGACATCTGCAGACTGAACAGCAGCTGCCTACAGGAGGCATTTTGATATGAATGGATTTTGTGCAGTCCTGCTCTGACAGGAGTGCAATTAGCTGTTCATCAGCACCTTTCTTCAAGCTGTTCATTAGCACCTCTCTCCTCAAGCATTTCACTCCTTTGTTCTCTGCACCAGATTCCTATAAGGAAATCCTAGGGTATGTGCCACTGAGCTTTGTGTGCAGCAGAGCTGCAGCATTTCACCCTGTATTGGTTCTAGTTAAGCTTCCCAGAGCCCAAAAGCTTAACAGAACAATACAATAATAGGATGCCTTCCCCTCTTCCCCCTTTGGAAAGAAAGGAATTAGATGTAGAGAGTGAAAAGGGGTAAAACACCCAAAGAATAGCCTTGACTCGATGTGGAGGTTAAAAGAAAAAACTTTAACAATAAATCAAATGTATTTTAGGTGAGGGGAGTTACAAAAAAGGTATAGGGAAGGAAAACAAGATACAAAAAAATATACAACCAGATTGGATGGAAATGGATGAAGGTAGATTCAGGAGGTGGTTGTTCCTACCACGTGTTTGGCTAGCCATGTGGCAAAGCAGGAGCAGCAGGAACCAGGATGCTGCTGGCAGGTGAGGCAGGGCAGAGAGAGAGAGAGAAACAGAAAGTTCCTCTGGTTTTATAGGGGCCAAGACAGGAAGTGGGAGTGGGCTAACCACTGCACCTGAGGTCAGGTCTAGACCAGAAACCCCCAGGAGGGGTTAACCCTTTATACACCCATAAACATTTCAAGGAACACCAGGGCACATACAGGAAACCGGATACCTCCAGGTCTCAAAGGACTTCATTGGCCATGCCTAGAATAACTCCATAACATGGATATGGATGCATGTGACTAACTACATTTATAGATTGAATATTTTGCTGGACAGCTGAGGAACTTGTAAGTCACAGGTACTGGGAAGCTGAGCAAGTGTATCACTGTGTGCTTCTTCTCTCGTTTTTCTCCAAGTATCCACATCACTGAATGGATTGAGTAGGCTGAATGGACTCTTGATTCAGTAGTTCTTAGGGCTCCATCAGTCTTGTTGGTGTGAATCACGCTGGTGAGACACAGTGCTAGAGGAGCTAAATCCTCCTAGGCCTCTCTGAAGTCCAGCATTTTAGCCAGCCTTTGTGGTGCTTTTTGTTAACCATGACTCTACTGCAACAAGCCTACTGCAGTTCATTTTCAAACCAAGCATTCTAAAAGGGCAAAAATAAGGGTGGCCTCACCTACTGTTCCTGTCTGAGCAGTATGTTTTAACACTCTCTTGCTCCATATAGAAATCCAGCACCTCACCTCTAGAAGTTATTGTTACCCTACTCAGGAACCCTAAATTTCCTACTGCAAGAGGACTCCTCAGTCAGTGGTGAATAGCTGTACTTTGGGGACAGAAGGCATGGGATTCTGTATTTATAAATGTGACACTCTAGACAAGGCCAAACTGTGAGATTAGAAACACCAGACTAGAGAATGCAAGATGTTTGCTGCTGTGAGAGGGACAATTAGACTGCAGCTGGACTGTGAGTGCAACAGGAGAGGTCACGCAAAAAGCAAGGGAGAAGAGGCAGAACGAGAGGCCTCCAGTATGTGGTTATCAGGAAGGCTGCTTCCACCCTGCTCTGCTTTCTGTTAATGAGATCACAGCTTGGAACCCATCTGAAGAGTCTCAAACAGAAATGCATTAAGGTACATTAGCTACTGTACCCTTAAAGAACCTTAGAGTCATGACACTATCAGATATGCAGGACAAAGAACAGATCCTCCGAGCAGGCAAACAATTAATTACAAGAGAAGTCTGCCCACATGTTATTCTTGCCAGACCTGAGCCCAAGACCAGAAATTCAAAAGGCATAAATTAGATTTTAAGATGCTTCTAACCAAGAGAGATGCTGACACTCACTTCCACTTGCTATATAATGAACTATTCTATGATGGACAGTCAGAGACTGTTTGTGCAGAGACAAAAAATAACTGGCATGCTTTGAAGCATAATGATAATCAGATCTCTGTGCCATTGGAGAAAATCCAGGGAAAGGAAGAGATGTTGGAGGATTTCTTGAGTCAATACATAGGAGCTCCTTCCCTTTGGTGGGAATGGGGAGGCCCAGGTTGGAAGAGACCTCAGAGCTCATCTGCTCCAACCACCACGCCATGGGCAAGGACCCTTCTCAGCTAGACTCAGCTGATCAAGGCAGTCTGGTTATGGAGTCATTGCTCAGAGCCCAGAGGAAATCTGCACACTGATTTAAACTGGCATCTGCAGACCTTGGGGAGTCTCTTCAGCCTGGGAGTTTGGTAAACCCAAACCATCCAAGGACCTTTGAACAGTTTTCTTTTGTTTTAAAATCAGCAATTAACACCACAAAACCTGCCCAGTGTTGTAGCTTGTGATATTACCTTTCATCCAGATATAAAATCCCATCCTAAGACTTTAGAGGAGCAGGCTCAGAAGGAATTATTTTCTATATTTAGGCATAAATAGAGCAGTTGTCACAGGGCAGGAGCAGCAGCGTTTCAGCTAAGGCAGGCAGGAGCAACAGCATTTCAGTTAAGAAAGGCAGAAGCAGCAGCATTTCAGTTAAGGCAGGCACATTATTCTGCACAACTTTCCCCACACATCTCTGGCAATTACTTTTTTCACCTCCTGTTACTGCAGTCCTGGGCCTCTGGCTAACTTGGCTAAAACACCTCAGACCTGAACTGTGACACCTTTTGCTATTCCAGTCCTGGGGCTCCCAAAAGTTTCTGCCAGCACCTCCTTTCTGACCTGTACCGAGCTCCCTGCTCTTTCTCTCCTAGAGCTGCTGTGCAGCTCTGTGTGAATGCTTCTGCAGTGCCCGCCAGTACCTCCTCTCCCTTTGCAATGCTGGGCCCCTCTATAGCTCTGTAAATGAGCCTCAGTCCTGACCTGCAGCAACCCTTGCTGTGAGGATCCAGGAGTCTCTCCTGAGCTGAGCTTGCCAAACATTCCAGGCCACTGCCTAAGGGCACTTCCTTTTTTTTTCTTTTTTGCAAAGAGGGGAGTAAAGAGAGAGGGAAAAGGCTGTTTTTAAAGTTTAATGGAGTCAGTGAAGAACTTAAAGAATACAGTTTAACGTGTTATGAAAACAAAGGCTTTGCACTGCTTCACTGCAGCAAGAGCACATGAAATGACACTTTTCTACTTGTGGCAACACAGTGCAGACTGAAATAGAAGGAAAGAGCAGATAGGAAAGGATTAGTCAGAAGCAATCCAAGATCCTGACAAACAAAAGAAAAACTTGCACTTCCTTGTGTGCCATGGGAGATGCAGTCCTGCACAGCTCAGCACTGCTTCATTGTAGCAGTGCCTGCCAACTGAGGTACTTAGCACATCTTCCTCATCTTTTCATATCCTTGCTCCTGTGAACTGTAATCTAGCACAAGTTGATGTGTGCTGAGTCGCCGAGGACAACAGGATTGGTTCAGGTATCTAACATTACTCATGAGGGAATTACAGAATCATCAAAGAGTCCTAGAATGGCTCAAGCTGGAAGTGACCTCAGAGCTCATTTGCTCCAACCTCCCCACTATGGGCAAGGACACCTCTCAACTAGACTTGGCTCCTCAAGGCCTCATCCAACCTGGCCTTCAACACCCCCAGGGAGGAGGCAGCCACAGCCTCTCTGGGTAACCAGAATTCTATTTCCTATAATGACCAGAAAATTTTGAGGACTCAAACCATGACACATTTAAAATTTAGTTCACTGTTAATGTGTCGGAATAGCATTGAAATAATTCAACATGCTGCTGCTCTGCTAAGACCTCACCTGCAGTGATGCATCCAGCTCTGGGGCCCTCAGCACAGAAAGGACATGGGTCCAGAGGAGGGCTGTGAAAATGATCAGGGGGCTGAAGCACCTCTGCTACAATGACAGGCTGAGGGAGCTGGGGTTGTTCAGCCTGGAGAAGTGAAGGTGCCAGGCAGACCTTAGAGCAGCCTGCCAGTAGCTGAAAGGGGCTACAAAAAGGCTGCAGAGTAGCTATTTGCAGCGGCCTGCAGTGATCTGAAATCTATGACTCCTGCAGAGGTGGTCAGACACTGGAACAGGCTGCTCAGGATGGTGATGGAGCCATCAACCCTGGAGGCATTGCAGAAACGTGTGGACGTGGCACTGTGAGAGTGTCCATGGTGGTGTTAGGTAAATGGTTGGACTGGATGATGTCAGAGGTGTTTTCCAAACCCAAACAATACTATGATCCAATGATTCTAAGAAATGTGACCTGGCAGATGTTCTTCACAACATCCACTTAAAGTCTTAAAGCTGTCTTGTATTCCCTTCCACAAGAGCGCAGTAAGGATGTAGGTTGGAAACCTGCAGGCTGATGTTGCAGCAGGCTAAGGCTGTCCTTGCTTTCCTTACCAAGGTTTGCAGTGGCTGTAACACAAACCTCATCAAGCACAACCAATAAGAGTGCACAGGATGGGGGGAAGGGAAGGGGAAAATCAGTCATGGTAGGGATTGTGTGACTAAAATAAAGTATTGAATTTCTAGTTTTCACAATGAAACACTCCAGGACAAATGAGGTGCTGAAGCAGGATTTAAAATTCATTGAGTAATAGGATTTTGTGCTGTTTAGCAGGATTAGGCATGTTAAAGAAAGACCCATTTCTTTCAGCCTGACAATGGATGAGAGCAGTGCATAGTGGTCTTGGTTGTTATTGTAAGCAATTTGCAGGATTACTTGGGAGTGGAGGCCTTCTGCTGGCCCTCTCTGCAATGCATCACAGGGAAGGTGGCGTTTCTGTAATTACAGTTCTCTCCACACAGTTTCAGAACCATAGCAGCTGAGGGATCAAAGGTTTGGAGGCTGTTGAAGGGGAGGACAGAGGGAAAGGAGGGATGACAGTGGAGAAAAAGTAGAAACCAATTTAAACAGTCCCTTATTAGGTCTGTGACCTGGGTGACCTTTGCCCTCCAAGGCCCTGGGGCAGCTTGCTCTGGGACTTAATGGGTTGGTTCAGAGAGTTCTGCTAAAGTGCTGACTCGGCTTTCTCCAGTGATGTCAGCCACTGACATGGCAAGGGACTCAAGCCTCTCTTGCAAAGTGACTGGAGGGGGGAGGAAGAGGTTGTTTTTCACTAACACTTAGAATGGATTTCCTGTTCCAGATGGTATTATTTTGTTCCTTCCTACTCCTCTCTTAAAAAAAAAAAAAAAAAAAAAAAAAAGCATTC
>VWZI01019516.1:25587-78152 GCA_013396835.1 Psilopogon haemacephalus
AAAAAAAGGCAAACCAACTCCCAAAGCTGCACAGCTTTCTTACTTTTTCCTTCCTGAACATTCTGTGTTTCATGCAGTTGTCTGCTTCTGCTGTTTCATGCCGTTGTCTGCCTCTGCTGGCAAATGTGAAAACAAAGCTACCACAACATCCAAGATAAGTTTTCAGAGAACAAGGCACATGCAGAACAAGTGAGACTTCTCCCAGCAGCATTCCTTCCAAAGCACATGCCTGAAATGCAGGTGTGTCAGGAACATCCTCATGCCAGACAAGAGCAGTTAGAAGCCACAGTATCCTTTGGGAATCTCTAGCTTCAATACCTGCTCTTTTTCATGACAAAGTTGGTAATTGTGGCTGTTTTCTTCTTGGACTTACAGCATCTAAGGCAGTTCAGAAACTGAAATGTTTTATTCCAGAAACTCAGGTGCCCAAACGCTGCCAATCCACTTAAAGAATTGATGTAGAGATCTGCAGAGGTTGCACAGAGCACAGTTCTAGGTAATTTTAACTCAGAAAATGAGCCCCAGTGCAACAGTCACCCTGCTCTCAAAACCCCCAGCTGAAGTCTCCTGTGGGGACAGGCTGCAAGAGCTGGGACTGTTCAGCTTGGAGAAAATAAGGCTCTGGAGCTTGAAGAGGACAGATTTAGACTGGAGACTAGCAAGAAATTCTTTCCAGGGAGGGTGGTGAGACACTGGAACAGGTTGCCCAGGGAAGTTTTGAATGCCCTCTCCCTCGAGGTGTTCGAAGCCAGGCTGGATGAGGCCCTGAATAATCTGGTCTAGTGGAAAGTGTTCCTGTCCATGGCAGGGGAGTTGGAACTGAATTATATTTAAGGTCCCTTCCAACCCAACTCATCCAATAGATCTATGAAATGAGCTGATATGTGCATGCTAGGCAGCTGCACTGGAAATCTGTTCAGTCAGAGACTATCCATTTATTGCTTCTTCTATTACTATAGCTGAAACTGGGTTTTCATGCACTGCTTGCTTCATTTCCATTGTATTGTGATGCTTTGGATGCCTACTTTATTTAAAAGACAGTTTGGGATACCAGCCCATGAAACTTTCTTCATCACACATCATCAGCAATCTGAAGCCTTACAAACCAGATTTCCCAGGATCAGAAGACAAACACTGTTAGAGGCTTGAAAAGGAACCAGCTTAAAACTTGATTTTGTGCTGCCTTCTTTTCTGCTTGTTTATTATTTTCCAACATTATTTTATCTTAAATACATTTGAAAAGATAACAAAAGCTGAAGCCACAATCTAACATATTGATCCTCAGTATTCCCAGCTTCTACGCATGCATTCCTTCAGCAGTATATCAAATATTGCCCAAGTCATGACAAAAGTACAAACCAAACATGCACTGCAGTGCACCACAGTCCCACCTGTGATAGGCACAAAGATGATTAAGGGGCTGGAGCACTTCTGCTGTGAGGACAGGCTGAGGGAGCTGAGGGTGTTTAGACTGGAGAAGACTGGTGGGACCTTACAGCTGCCTTCCAATAGATGAAGGGATCCTCCAGGAAGGTTACAAAGGGACTTTTCCTGAGGGTATCTAGAGACAGCACAAGGGGGAATGGTTTGAAGCTGAAGGAGAACAGGGTTAGACTGGATCTTAGGAAGTTCTTCAGTATGAGGGTGGTGAGACTCTGGAATAGGTTGCCCAGGGAGGTTGTGGCTACCTCCTACCTGGGGGTGTTGAAGGCCAGGTTGGATGAGGCCTTGAGCAACCAATTCAAGTTGAGATTTGTCCCTGCCCATGGTGGTGAGTTTGGAGTAGATGAGCTCTGAGGTCCCCTCCAATCCAAGCCATTCTAGGATTCTGTGATTCACTTTCCCTGAAATACTTTTAAAGGACCCACAAAGCAAAAACAACTTTTATCACTACATTTGAACTCATTTTGCAGAGCTCTGCCTCTCCACTACAACAAACTACCAGGCAAAGAAATGCCCAGATGCTGCTAACACCTGTAAAAGCATTGGGAATGAAAACTGCTTTGCCAGGTTAGATTTGGATCTGAAATGAAAACTAATGTACAGCTTTGCACTGTTCACCTTCCTCTTGAGATGGCAAATCTAATCCATTAAGATGAATATCTATGAAACAAATTATTTGGAGGTTATGTAAGTAGATTTTCTTCACTTGTCCTAAGTCACAGAAGCCACAACAACCCCACGCAGCTCTAAAGGCTGAGGACAGAGTGGCTGCAGAGTAGCCAGGCAGAGGGGGACCTGGGGGTACTGGTCGACAGCTGACTGAACATGAGCCAGCAGTGTGCCCAGGTAGCCAAGAAGGCCAGTGGCGTCCTGGCCTGTGTCAGGAACAGTGTGACCAGCAGGACCAGGGAAGTCATTCTGTCTCTGTACTCAGCACTGGTCAGGCCACACCTTGAGTACTGTGTCCAGTTCTGGGCCCTTCCATTTAAGAAAGATGTTGAGGTGGTTGAATGTGTTCAGAAAAGAGCACCAAGGCTGGCGAGGGAGCTGGAGCACAGCCCTACAAGAAGAGGCTGAGGGAGCTGGGAGTGTTCAGCCTGGAGAAGAGAAGGCTCAGGGGAGACCTTATTGCTCTCTACAAATACCTGAAAGGAGGCTATAGCCAGGTGGGAGTTGGTCTCTTCTGCCAGGCACCCAGTGACAGAACAAGGGGATACAGTTTCAAACTGTGCCATGGCAGGTTTATGCTAGATGTTAGGAAGAAGTTTTTCACAGAAAGAGTGATTGGCATTGGAATGGACTGTCCAGGGAGGTGGTGGAGTCACCATCCTTGGAGGTGTTTAAAAGGAGGCTGGATAAGGTACTTAGTGCCATGGTTTAGTTAATTAGAAGGGTTAGGTGATAGGTTGACCTCAATGATCTCAGAGGTCTTTTCCAATCTGGTTAATTCTGTGATTACTTTATTTTGCTGTCATACAGCTTGCAAGTAATGTTTACAGAGTTTGGCTAGCCCAGGTTGCAATCTTTTTTTATGAAGTCGGTGACAAGGCTTTTCAGTTTGTCTTGGAGGAGATAATATATAAACTATTGAGCTCATTGAAGCTCAATATCAAATACTTTGGCTGGAGATTAGGAAGAAAATCCTTATAGTGAGGGTGGGGAGACAGTGGAACAGGTTCCTCAGAAAGGTCGTGAATGTCTGCTCCTTGGAGGTGTTCAAGGCCAGGTTGGATGAGGCCTTTAAAATTAACAACAATGAAACAGAGTGCAGACAACTGAAGAATGACTGCAAATGTTTTGATTAGTTCTGCTGAGATAAGGTAATATTCATGCTCTTCTGAGGCCTCAGCCCTCAGGGATTAGTTCTGGTAGATACAGGTTGCAGCACTTGTCCAAAGTATTTGCTAAAAATCCTGATGTTTCACTTCTGCAAGATCAAAGCACCTATCTAAAGCCAAAGGAAGTTCACTGCAAAATCTAAAATCTAAAATCTACTGCTAGGGGAGACAAGATTAAAATGCTGATTGAGGATAGTGTCTTTAGTTTTAGGAAGTAAACGATATAAGGTTTTGAAAAGAAGACTGAACACAGCTTGGAACAAAAGCTGAGTGTCATTTAAACACAAGTACTAGGCAGGTATTTGTTACTGAAGATCTGCCTCTTCTTTCAAAAGATATAAAATACTAACTTGAATAGAATCATAGAATCACAGACGGTTTGGGCTGGAAGTGGCTTCCAAATGTCATCTAATCCGACTCTCCTGCAGCCAGAGGGGATATCCTCCACTAGATCGGGTTGCTCAGAGTCTTGTGCAGCTTCACCTTGAAGATCTCAGGCAGAAGGCCCCAACTACCTCCCTGGGCAACCTGCTGCAGTGTTCCACCACCCTCATGATGCAGTACTTGTTCCCAACATCCAATCTAAATCTGCTCTTCTCTCACTTCACTATTGCCCTCGTCCTGTCACTGCAGGCCTTTGCAAACAGTCTCTCTGTAGCCTTCTCGTAGTCCACTTCAGGTACTGGCAGGCTGCTCTTAGGTCTGCCTGGAGCCTTCTCTTCCCCAGGCTGAACAACTCCAGCTCCCTCAGCCTGTCCTAGTAGCAGAGGTGCTCCAGCCCCATAATAATTTTCATGGCTTCCTGTGGACCCACTCCTTCAGCTCCATGTCCTTCCTGTGCAGAGGGCCCCAGAACTGGATGCAGCACTACAGGTGAGGCCTCACCAGAGCAGAGCAGCATGTTCCATTGTTTCAATGCTATCCTCACATAGTAGTAGTGAAGTGAAATTTGAAATAATAGCCAAAAAGTGTGAGACTTTTTTTTTTTTTAATAATGTTTTAGTTTTAAGTACAGCAATATTATATGTGCAGATGGAATCTTTTGCCAGCTCTGTTTTCTGTTTGGATGTGGTTTGAAATGTAGTGAGTTATGCTGTGTCTGACCTGAAGAAGGAGAGTTCTTTGGGGCCGTAGCTTCAGAAACATGCAGAAGTCACCCAAACTCCCGAGCAGCACTGAGTGTTGTTCTACTGCAGCAGCTATCAGGCCGTTTTTGATGTGAAGACAAGGATGAACACAACAGTGAAGCAAGGGATATAGTGGGTGTATAACTCTGCCTCCCAAAACTGACTAGAGACTCTTTCAGGCTTTGCTCCTTATCCTAAGGGATGCATTTTCCCAGTGTGTCAAAGAGCAAACTCCCAGCTACACACCTTTGGGCTATCAGCTCTCTGCCTGAGGGCCACTTGACTCTGTTCAGCAAAACCAGAAAGCCTGTGGCAGCCTGTTCTGCACTTTGAACAGCATGGGCTCTGTGTCCCTATCATCTGCTTCACAGTCTGGGGGCCAGGTGCTGACATACCTAACCAGCTATGTTTTACAGGGAGCTGGTTTGGGGCACTTGGCTCTGCTCTTCTGGAGGTAAAACCACAGTCACTGTTGCTTGGAATGAATGTAGGAAGACACTGATAGCCATTTAAAGCTGGGAGGAAACAAGTCTCCTTCCAGTTACTTGGTTCTAAACCATTCCTTCACTCCTTCACTTACATCTCCAAAAGGAAGGCAGGCAATTCATCCTCCAAACCTGCCTTGTTGCATGTGAGCACATTTTTCTAGTAAGGTAAATTACAGAACAAAGAGAAATGCACTGTTTCAGCCCTCACTCTCTCTTTTAATTATCTGTGGCTGGAGACACAATTAATTTTGGAATTAAGACTGTCTGCTTTCATAAAAACATATCCTTCCTTGTCTGGCCATGTTGGGCTTTTTGCAGGCAATGTTAGCAATTACCTTCTGGGTCACCCCTGAGTTGTCAATAGGCTGTCTGTGTGCAGCACTGTTCCTGCAGTGTTTATAACAACAGGCTGTTTGTCACACAATATGGCACAGCCAGGAAGCCAAATGGGGGGCGGGGGGGGGGGGGATAATAAAAAAATNNNGGGGGGGGGGGGGGTAATAATCAAAATATTTCAGCAGGGCTGCAGAGGCTAATATTATGGAGTAATTACAGAGGGGATACAACCTGATAACATCTTGGAAGCACAGGGCCTCCTAAGGGGAATGATAAAACTTAAAGCTGTGGTTTCAAGTCTTGAATGGGGCATAATTAGCAAAAAAAAAAAAATTCCACCTCTGAGCAAAGGAAATCTCTGACTCAAAGGTGTGCACTGCACAAGCTTCAAACCAGCCTCCAAAAATGCCATCACTACCCACCTGACATCACAGCATCACAGAATACATCTGGCTGGAAGAGACCTCCAAGATCATACAGTCCAACCTGTGACCCAGCACTGAAGGGCCAACACCAAACCATTTCCCTGAGCACCAAGTCAACACAGTGCTTGAACACCCCCAGGGATAGTGACTCTAGCACTGCCCTGGGCAGACCACTGCAATGTTTTAGAACCCTTCCAGTGAAGAAATATCTCCTAATATCCAGCCTGAACCTCCCCTGCTGCAGTTTGGAACCATCTCCTCTGTTCCTGTTGCTTGACACCAAGGAGAAGAGGATGGTCCCCTGCTATTCCAGTTGTATACTGATGTAACTCACTGCTGCAACAAATTCTGGGAAACTGAGTTTAAACAATGTACCCAGGTCGAGGCACTGTGCTCTAAGCAAAGCACACTGAGTTGCTCAGCTAAATGGGACTGTAAATTCCCATCCAGCAGAGAAAAAAGTTCTTCCTTGGCATTAGTATCACACAGTGACCGACTCTGCAGGCGCAGAACTGAAACACACTTGATGGTATTTGCAGCAGTGTCAAGTGTGTTTTAGATATAGCACATGAAGATGCCCTCAAAGAACAGAAAGCAAACCCAGGAAGATTTCTGCTGCAGCTCCACTGGTGAGGTACAGATGAACAGCTACCATACCACATCTACGGGTCTAAGCGAGAGTATCTGAGCCTTGAATAGAGAGAAAACAATGGGCAAGGCAACACAGCACAAAACTCAGCTATGCTACACACTTATAACAACTAGGAGTGAGCCAAAAGCAATTGCAGCAGAGGTGAAGAAACATCTAGAAAGCAATCACTCTAGCAGCACTCTGGCCAGGCCGCCAGGATTAACACCTTCAGCCTCTACAAATACATCAGGGGAACTGTAAGAATCACAACTGCTGGGTGCTTTGTTTCCATCTCTGGGGCAAACATCCTTCTCTGTCAGCCACCAGAAAAGTTTTCACTAAATCAGCTTTACTTGTGCTGTCTTCTAGAAGACCGATAATCAAGACCTGCAATAGTTAATCCTGAATGTTACCAAAGGGGTTTCAGTTCACTTCAATCCTTTTAATTTGCAACCCTTGGCATTCAGCCAAATAGTTGTGACCTAATGGGATCTGCAAGTGAAAATTAAAGTCCTGTCTGTTTCAGTTCTTATCCCAGACTTCCTCTTGAGGTAAAACCCTCCATTATTACTGCTGCAACCAGAGCCTGTGTTCTGTCTCTGGTCTCTTTTAGCTTGTTGCACCCCCTACTTTACAAAGACCTAAAGATGCTGTAGTATAATCATTTGGGAATAGTTATATTTTAGGTCTCCAAATAGCTTTGTTTCAAGACCTTACAAGCAAAAAAAGGGAAACTATTCGAGCTTAATAACCATGGAGACAGACCCTTGGAGACAGAGAGAAGTCAGTCTGTCCTATCTGCCTGAACACAGCGCGAAGCACAGGACTGAAATTGCCAATTTAGCCTTTTTTTGTTTGTTTGCTTGTTTTGTTTGTGCTATTTCATTCTCTTTCTTTAAATAACAAATTTATAGGGTTCTGACATCTCTTCAATCAAAGGATGAGAAATATTGATCAATCGCTGTGTTTGGGATTTTTTTTTTAACTATAGGGAAGGGGAACAGTTTCTGCTGGTGTGATGTTCTTTGCGCCTTGTGTTGCTCCTCAAACAAGTCAGCTGAACGTGCAGCAAAACCAGCATCAGAGAGCTCCCCGCCAGTTTGCACCATGAAGATGCATACTCATTTCTGCTCCAAAGCTTTGCAAACTTGGGAACCGTTCCACAGTTGCAAACCAATGAAAATAAACGGATGTGTGTTTAGAAAAGGATCCAGTTGCTCTCAGAAGAGCTTATAACCAAAATACTTACCCCGCCTTATACAGAAAACAAACAAAACAATTCCAAATCATAGACTGAGAAATGCTGGGATTGGTGTTTGCAAATGTTTGCTTTTGAATAGTTCAGTAGTATATGTGTAACATTTACTATTCCCTGTAGGTGTCTCTCTACAGGAAGCATAGCAGATGTGTCAGAAATTCTGAGTTTAAGATATACACCCTTCACACACCTCTGCTGATAACAAAACAACAGGGGTAAAATACTAAGTTTTCCCCCTTGATTACTTTCCTGCTCTAGTGGAGTGCTCCTACTGCAATCTGCACAAGACATTCATCTACAAGAGACAGGAACAGAAAGAAATCTGGGCAGACCACATCTGGAATACTGTGTCAAATGTTGGGCTCCCCAGTTCAGGAGAGATAGGGACCTGTTGCAAAGAGTCCAGGGAGAGCCACGAAGATGACTGGGGGACTTGAGCATCTCCTCTGTGAAGAGAGACCGAGAAACTGGGGGCTGCATAACCTGGAGAAGAGAAGACTGAGAGGAGATCTGATCAATGTATACAAATATCTGAGGGGTGGAGGAAGGCAGTCTCTTTTCTGTGGTGTGCAGCAAAAAGACAAGGAGTAATGGCTACAAACTGGAACATAGAAGGTTTCACCTCAACATGAGAAGTTTCTCTACAGTGAGAGTGACAAAGCACTGGAACAGGCTTCCTGGACTGGTTGTGGATTCTCCTTCTCTGGAGACTTTCAAAACCCACCTGGATGCATTCCTGTGTGGACTACCCTAGATGATCCTGCCTCAGCAGAGAGGTTGTACTTGATGATCTCTGAAGATCCCTTCTATCTCTAAGGTTCTGTGATTCTGTGAGCAACCTGCACTAGGTTCTATGGTCCTGCTCTGGCAGGGGAATTGGACTTGAAGATCTCCAGAGGTCCCTTCCAACCCCTAACATCCTGTGATCCTACGCCTGTGATCCTCTGATCCAAACCTGATGCCTCCGTTCCACGGACACCTGCACAGGCATCATCAATCTGATGCCAGTAGACTGCACTTCCACATTGCCTGCTGGCTTCATATATGATGGATTCCACCTACCCTTCATCTCTCCAGGCAACACAAAGATGTGAGATAAAGCAGGCCGAGGGAGCCAGCAGAGCAGGCTGCACAAACCGCAGGACACCAGCCTGAGGTGCCTGAGGCTCTGAGCCCTGCCACTGCTGCTGCCACACTGCAGTGCAAAGCAGGGTGTTCAAGAGAAGCCTGCCCATGCTCTGCAAACCTGAAGCTTGCCAAAAACTGGCCTTCCTCTGGTGTTTGCCAGACTGTTACTGCTAATGCTTTCAACGTCACAGAGCCTGCCTGCTCTAAGTGTTGAGCTGTCCATCTGCACATACTACATCAGTGAAGTAAGACACTTACTGGGAATGGAGGTTCTTAGGGAAATTCACAAATTCATCTTAGACATCCTGATGTAAGAGGATTTTTTTAAGCAACACCTATTAGGTTTACTGTAAGAAAGCAATGACTTTTTCAGCCCAGAATTTTCCTAAAGGGTAAAACCCAAACAAAACCCTGTAACTGAACCTCCAGCATTCCCTCTCCCTGGTGAAAACGGCCAACAAGGCTACAATTTGCAATGCAGGAAGAAAAACAGTTATCATAATAAACTGCTCTGGGTTTTACATGTCCTCACTGAGGGCAATATTGGACTCTACCATAAATAAAAGCATCCCCTGAGGATGAAATGGTAGGACAATAAATGTTATGGTTTAAGAGGAGAAGAGGCAGACCTGGCAGCTGCTTTGCACCAAAACTCAGGAGGAAACCCCCATTTTTTCCTCCTACCCACACATAATTTAATACTTCAAGACCCAAATCAGAGATCATATTTGTGCACAAGATGCGGAGAAAGGCACTGATGAAAATTAATGACTGTGGGAAACTTGAAACAGCTCAGATAATACATTTTAGGAGTAAAAAAAAAAACCCAAATAATCTTCTAGTTTGAGATTTCTGAGCTGAAATGGTTACAGTAAGAAGAAAATAAGAGTAAGAGAGAGAGAGCAAAACCCACTTCTTTACAGGGAGAGAAATCACAGAAGCAGGTTTCATTAATTGCAGTAAATCTCATTGTTATTATCACTGTATTGAAAGTCCATTGGGAAAAACATGCAGACAACAGCAGATCATAGACCAAGCTGTTAGATGTCAGTCACACTGCCAGTGGTGCGGATCAGCAGTATGAAATTCCAATTTGCTGCAGTGCCATGATAACAATCTCAATAAAAATACCAAAGGAGAGAAGATCTTTCCAAACAGATATTTTGTAATCTGCAAATAACTGCTGCCGGGCTGGAAATTTCCCCTTTGATTTCTGGGGGGATATGGTTATGTGAATGGCATCAGTTCTTGATGATAAAACATACAGTGTCCTTACTTCAGGAAGAGAGGGATAAGGCAAAAGGCTCCTGAGAACTGTAGACCTTCACCAACAACTGTGGTATGAATGAGCTCACTCAAATGCAAGGGAAGGAAGATAAGAGCAATAGGGGGGGGCTGTTTCAACAGTAGTCGTTAGAAAGAGCCAGATGGACAACCCTGTCCTTACACATCCAAACCAAAGGTTCATTTCAGTTCTGTCTGTGAAGACTACAAAACCAATTAAAAGGACAACATCAAAGTGGGCACTGTAGACCTGAACAACAGACATCATGTCACCCATAGCTCTCTGTCCTGCTCTCATGAGTAGGCCACCAAGAAGGTGCTTGTAAACACAAATCTTCTTTCAGTACTCTTAGCAGAGAGACAGCCCAGCAAAAAATACTGTGTGAAGGGTTCTGCTTCAGATTTCTATCCACTGCCACAGACAGCTTCAATGTCCTCTGAGATAAATGATGAGTGTCTTTTCACAGAGACCACCTTGGGCTGCTGGGGATTTTTCTCAGTCTAAGGAAAACAGATGCACAAGACTATAATGCTTTCAATAAAACACTAGCATGGAATGGTTTGGGTTGGAAGGGACCTCCAAAGGTTATCCAGTTCGACGCCTCTGCAGACATCCTCCACTACAGCAGGTTGTTCAGAGCATCCTGAATATCTTCAGGGATGAGCCTTCAGCTACCTCCCTGGGCAACCTGTTGCAGTGTTCCACCACTCTCATGGTGCAGAACTCACTCATAACATCCAATCTAAATCTGCTTTTCTCTAGTTTGAAGCCATTACCCTTTGGCCCATCACTACAGGCTCAGATCTAGCAGTGACTTAGCAGGAGTTACCTCCACCACAAACATCAAACTCACTTCCTTATTTTAATTCTAGTGCACAAAGATTTTTTTAATGTCTATTCAATGTTTAGGGAAAAAAAAAAAAAAAAAAAAAAAAAAAGAAAGGATATATTTAGCATGAAAACCACAGACACACATAAAAAAAAAATAATCAAATCCTGCTGTTCTATTTTTTACAAATCTCTGACTACAAACAGCAGCAAGTTTCTGTTTCTGTGATTTTCTAAGAAGCAACATCTATGGCCCAGCACACGTGTACTGCGAAGGTGTGTGAGGAGTTATGACTGCATTTTGTAGTGTTGTGAAAGCTTCTGATTATTTTCTCCATTTTCTGTTTGCTTAATCCCTGGAGCTTGTTGCCTCTGACAATACCAAAAGACACCATTACTTGAAGCTCTTTATGTCTAGAGGGTCCTGCCCTCTTCTACCAATCATGATTCTTGATTGGGTGTTTTTAGAAGATAAAGCTGGCAACACTACCCTGAGATTTGGGGATTTTTAGGCTTCTAAGTGAATAAGGACAGGTTCAGATGGAACAAACAGATACTCTGGCATCAGCTTTGGTCTTTGCAGAACATAAAGGGTTGTTAAAATGCTGCTTTTGAGTTCACAATCAGACCTTGGGGTGGATGTGCAGCTTTCCAGACAGGCCAGACAAGGGTCATCTGCCAACTTTAGAGTCATGTAAAAGTTTGGTATCTCTCTTTTGATGGGAAAATGGCCTTATGTCATGCCAGGGGAGGTTTACGTCAGGTATTAGGAAAAACTTCCTCCAAAGGGTGGTTAAGCCCTGTAACAGGCTGCCCAGGGCAGTAGTGGAGAACCCAGCCCTAGAGGGATTAAAGAGCCATGTAGGCGTGGTGCTGAGAGACGTGGATTAGTGGTGACCAGGCAGTGGTGGGTTAATGGTTTGCCTTAGTGATCTGGAAGCTCTCTTCCAGCAAACCAGCCCTGTGATTCTTTTGGCTAAACACACACGCAGATCAGAAGCGTGGCTCTAGCATTCCCATGGAAATGTTTAAACTTGTGAAACAAACGTTTCTCTTGGCTGTGCTAAACTGCAGTTTCATTTTCGCTTTTTCTTTTTCAAACAAAGTGCAATTTACAACCCACATTATTGCTGCTATTTTGTCAGAAATACATGGATTCAAGAAAATAAAAATTGAATTGGTCCTGAGGGGTTGTAGTTAATGGCTGAGGGCCACACAGCAGCGTTGTTATTTGTTCACAGATGGGCAGCTGGGGCACTTACCCCGAATGTTTAAACAAACAACTTCTAGCAGCAATTGACTGCTCAATTGCTTTGGCTTTTGGATAAGATCAACTCCCTCCTTTCTGCTATTTCTGCCTAGCTTTGCAGACCCTGCTGCTCTTCTCCTTAGAAGTCATGAGGCACTTGTATCACAGAATGGTAGGGACTGGAAGGGACCTCTAGAGATCATCCAGTCCAACATCCCTGCCAGAGAAGGATCACCCAGGGCAGGTCACACAGGAACCCATCCAGGAGGGTTTGGAATGTCTCCAGAGAAGGAGACTCCACAACCTCTCTGGGCAGCCTGCTCCAGGGCTCTGGTATCCTCACCATAAAGAAGTGCCTCCTCATGTTAAGGTGGAACCTCCTGTGTTCCAGCTTGTACCAACTGTTTCTTGTCCTGTCACTGAGCACCAGCACAAAGAGCCTGGCTCCCTTGACACCCACCCCTCAGATATTTACAGACACTGATCAGATCCTCTCTCAGCCTCTTCCTCACCAGACTAAACAGTCCTAGGCCTCTTCGTCATCACAGCAGAGGTGTTAAGTCCCCTAGTCATCCTCATAGCCTCTGTTGGACTCTTCCCAGCAGATCCCTGTCTCTCTTGATCTGGGGAGCCCCAAACTGGACATGGTATTGCAGGTGTGGTTTCAGCAGAGCAGGGCAGAGGTAGAGGAGAACCTCCCTAGCCCTTCTGGACACACTCCAGGATACCATTGCCTCCTTGTCTACAAGGACACATAGCTGTCCCAAATCCTTTATCAGCAGTCACTTCAATATTTTTTTCTGGCTTTGACGGTAACCTATCTTGTCATATTAAAGCCTTATTTCCAGTTTTGTATTTTACATAAACACCAGTGCTTTCTCCTGCTTTACTTGGAAAAGACACCAGGATGGTCCATGGAAGGCAAATCCCATTTTCACCCATGTCCTAAGGAATATGTGGTCACACACTCTGCATAATTCCACATATCTCTAGGCTTTCCAATTTAGTGTGTCTGCGGTGGACCTTTTCAAACCAGTTTGATAGGGGAGTAATGATCACAGTTATGTTTTGTTTTAATAAACTTACTTGAAAGTATGAGACAAAGAAGACTAAAAAGGTGAGCTGCCACCAGTGGTGCCCCATAAACAGGAAAGACTGCAGCATAACCTCCCTTTCTATTAGCCACTAGAGAATCCAGGCACACAGGGGGCTCTGCAAATATCCCAATCTTCAGTTGGAACTTAGATTTTACTCGACACCAGAGTCCAGCCTTAAAGCTCAAAATCCTTGGAAAGCAGGCTTCACTAGCTGCACTACTCACAGACAACATGCTCAAAAATAGAGATTTCACTCTGATTTACTCTGACTCCTGAGAAGATGCAAATGCTGGCAAGTGCCATCAGCACACATGGCCTGGTAGCAGATAGACACTATTCCTGATCCTTTCACCAGCCTTCAATACATGATCTCAGGAATCAAGTCAAATATTCCCACAGGTCATATCTAGGTGTTCATGTTTGTAAGGTACTGTCTGATTCCTGGCTAGAAGGTGCTCTAGGAAAGAGAGGAAGCTTGGGAGT
Organism: Psilopogon haemacephalus; assembly: GCA_013396835.1. Taxonomy (NCBI): domain Eukaryota; kingdom Metazoa; phylum Chordata; class Aves; order Piciformes; family Megalaimidae; genus Psilopogon; species Psilopogon haemacephalus. The sequence goes on from VWZI01019516.1 coordinate 39,204, forward strand.
GCTGCCAATATGTAACTGCTCATGTTCTTACTCAACATACCCAACTCTCAGATGTCTGTGTAACAACATTCAATGTTATTTCTGCAGTAACAAGCTCTTTGGCTATAGAAAGCCTCTCTCAGATAGAGAACCAAACAATAACAAAACAAAACAAAAAAACCCAAACAAACAACCAAAACAAACCAACCCTCCAAAATACGCCAAAATCCACCCAACCAAACCACCCAAAAACTCAAAGAAGTCAAGAAACAAAACCCGAAACATCAATAACGACACAATCACAGCATTAACAACAACACAACATCTTTCTTACTCGAGGCTTCCCCTTTCAGATTTCCCTCTTGGCTGACCTCTATGCCAAAATATTTGAATCCCAAGATGCTTTCTGCCCAGTTCTGTCCACCACTGCATTGTGGCCACTATCTATGGGTGCACTGATCTCCACTGGTTCATATCCTCCATGTCCAGACTGAAAACATCAGTTGACCACAGGCTTTGGAGTGAAAGGACTGACTCTGTGGTCACTGAGAAGTGCTGAAAAGTAATGTTTAGCTAATAATTGATTACAGAAACCAGCAAATTACTTTTTTTGCCATTTTTATATTGCAAAGACACTCTTTAGTAAAGAAGGAAATAATTTTCAAATGCCTGAATCTTGCAGCTTGGATGACCAATAGAAGAACAATAATCCAGGTCAAAGAACAGAAGAAAAACAGTTCACAGAATCCCAGAATGGCTCAGGTTGGAAGTGACCTCAGAGATCATGTACTCCAACCTCCCCACCATGGGCAGGGACAACTCTCAACTAGACCCAGATGTTCAAGGCCTCATCCAACCTGGCCTTCAACACACCCAGGCAGGAAGCAGCCACAGCCTCCATGGGCAGCCTATTCTAGAGTCTCACCACCCTCACAAGTTCTTCAAACTTCTTCCTAAGATCCAGTCTAACCCTGCTCTCCTTCCATTTCAAACAATGGCCCATTTTCCTGTCTCTAGATACCCTCAGGAAAAGTTCCTCTGCAGCCTTCCTGGAGGATCCCTTGCAGCTCTGAAGTCCCCCCAGATTCTTCTGTTCTCCAGGCTGAAAAACCCCAGCTCCCTGTCCACATAGCAGAGGTGCTCCAGCCCTTGGTTCAACTTTGTGGCCTCCTATGGACTCACTTCAGCACCTCTGTGTCGTTCTTATGCTGGGGACACCAGAACTGGAGGCAGTGTTTAAGATGGGGTCTCAGCAGAGCAGAATCTCCTCTCTTGCTCTGCTGCCCACATTCCTCAATAAATCCAATAAACACTGTTCTTAGACTACTAAAGGGTCACTCTAGAGAATGACTAAACCCACAACAATGTAATTTTTAAAGAGACTGGCAAAAGGCAGTTACAAGAGAAACCTTTGGTTTTGAAACTTTCTCTTTTTCTCATTCTTTTATTAAAGCTGTAGTGAAAACTCTTCTCTGGAGTACCTCCTGGCAAGCAAGGTAATCACAGCAGGGGGCATGTTTAAGTATTTGGCAAGGGATCCTTTCAAAAAGTCATAACGTGTCTGGAATGCCTTTCTCTACCAATCTTACCAAGCCCAGTGAGGAGACCCTCCCAGGTTAACAGACTGTAAAAGTGTAACAACAGATTAAAAGTCACAGAAACAACTGTTCATGTAAAGGCAGAAAATTATACAGAGCCAGGTGAAAACAACTGTTTTAAAATAAATTCTTTTTAAGAATTGTTTTCTTAAAGGATTTGCAGAAGGCAGCTGTCCAAGAGGAATACATTCTGCATCTCAGGAATTGCTCAGCAAAAGTTTTACTCTGCCAGTCAAAGCCCTCTCAAAATGAACCCCATCTAAAAAAACACAATCTTGGAGATCTGAACACTTCTCTTTCCAGCTACCCAAGGCAGCAAGCTGGGTGTGTGCTCTCAGCTCTCCAGCCCAGTGGTGGAGACAAGCTGCAAGCACAACTAAGAATTCCATTGAGGGTGTCTTGTGGTCCCCAGGGCACATGTCTGCTGCCTTAGAGAGGTCATCCCAGGATACACGAGTGAAGTCCCTACAAACAGCTGGAAGAGGGATTTCTGCAGTGCTGACACAGTTTTCCATGGGAAGGGTGTGGGCAAGGATAACACCATGTTTCTGCAGTTAGCTCACTGCTGCTCAGCATCACCCTTCAGATGTGGGAAGAGGCAAGAATAGAAGACAGACAACTTTTTCCTACTTCTCCTCCTCTGTCCTTTCAGTCTCAACCTCTTTCTCACACAGTTCTGCACTGTTCCACTATTATCACAACACCTGAAATACTGCGTCCAGTTTTGAGGCTCTCCAGTTCAAGACAGGCAAAGATATGCTGCAGAGAGTCCAGCAGAGGCTACAAGAATGACTGGGGGACTTGAACATGTCTGCTGTGAAGAAAAACTGAGTGATCTGGGGCTGTTTAGTCTGGAGAGAAGAAGCCTGAGGGGGAGTCTGACCAACGTTTATAAATAACTGAGGGGTAGGTGTCAAGATGAAGGTGCCAGGCTCTTTGTGCTCTTTGTGCCCAGTGACAAGACAAGAAACAGTGGGTTCAAGCTGGAACATAGGAGGTTCCACCTTAACATGAGGAGACACTTCTTTATGGTGAGGGTGCCAGAGCCCCGGAGCAGGCTGCCCAGAGAGGTTGTGGAGTCTCCTTCTCTGGAGACATTCCAAACCCTCCTGGATGTGTTCTGGTGTGACCTGCCCTGGGCGATCCTGCTCTGGCATGGGAGTTGGACTGGATGATCTCTGGAGGTCCATTCTAGCTCCTACCATTCTGTGGTTCTATAAACACCAATTTATAACAAGGAGCCACTAAAGATCCACTTTGTCTGCCTGCTCTGCAAACAGTGTGGATGGAAGCTGCCACTGAACAGGAAGTGTTGCAGTGTTGTGGCTGTGACAGAAACAGCAAGGATTTACCTAAAGTAACTTTGCAAAGCCACCACTAACACAGCACATAGCCACTGAGTGAGGTCATTTCTGCAGCGTGGCAGTGCTCTTCTGCTTGCCCTGAGACTGACATCTGACCTCAGCAGCTACCAGGGAGGAAAACAAAAAGTCCTCAACAACACAGCCAGTAACACACCAAATTCAACTGTGTGTGTTGGTCTTTTATTGACAAAGGTTCCACTGCAGCTAACTTCCACTGCCGAAGCTAGAACAACAACCCAAACATAACCCAGACACAGGCTGAATGGATGTTATGACAGAAGAGTGGAACTGAATAATGATTTGAACAGTTCATCACTATGATTCTTTCTGGCAGTGGTAACAGATCTGCTGACATCCAGCTCACGTTGTGATTTTCTGTTGTGGGCTGCCATGGCTGTGTGAACAAAAGCTAAACTCTCTGCAGTGCAATGAGTGACCACCTGGCCCGCTGATAGCTCTTGGTAGAGGACTAGTAACTGATCTGTTGAAACCTTCCCAAAGCCCTTCACTGTATTTTAATGCACAGGGCCAACAGATAAGCAGAGGAGAATTTCAGCAGAGTCTGCTGGGGTAGCAAGTGCTAACAGAATCTTTTGCCACAATATATAAAGCATTGAATCCTAGAATGGCTCAAGCTGGAAGATACCTCAGTGTTCATCTACTCCAACTTTCCCGGCATGGGCAGAGACACCTCTCAACTAGACTCAGTTGCTTAAGGCCTCATCCAACCTGGCATTCAACACCCCCAGGCAGCCACAACCTCCCTGGGCAACCTATCACAGTGTTCCAGCACCCTCATGGTGCAAAACTTGTTCCCAACATCCAGTCTAAATCTGCTCTTCTCTCATTTCAATCCATTGCCCTCGTCCTGTCACTGCAGGCCTTTGCAAACAGTCCCTCTGCAGCCTTCTTGGAGCCCCCTTCAGGTACTGGCAGGCTGCTATTAAGTCCTCCAGAGCCTTCTCTTCTCCAGGCTGAACAAGCCCTGCTCCCTCACCCTGTTCTCATACCATCTTCACATAAGACAACACCAAAGCAAAGGATATTGCTAAATACAACAACAGAAGTTTTCCCAAGACATTTTGACAACTGTTACCCTTTAGATAAGTTTCGGCCTTTTTGCTAGTTCCAGACTCTGTTATACCAACACAGAACTGTCAACATTTGATTCCAGATCAGCCTCAACCATCAATCTCATGGCTAGTAGTGTTGGAGCTGACAAGAAAGAGGTGTTACACCAAAAACAGATTGTAAATTGTCTGAAATTGTATTTTGCCATAAAGCCATGCAATTTTCAATACCTTTTCCCACTATTTGACTGTATAGATACTGGATAAATACTGGGCCCACAAACACTGGATATCAGAAATACTTAGATTTTTGAAAAGAACCTGCACTGACCCCCCTACTGTTTTTTAAGTCTGCACATTTAGAGATTTTCCTGTCTGTTAGATTGACTGTAAAGAAGAAAATTTAAATGAATCCTATGATCCTGGAACAGGTTGCCCAGGGAGGTGGTGGAAACCCCCTTCCTGGAGGTCTTTAAGGCCAGGCTGGATGGGCCTTTGAGCAACCTTATCTAGTGTGAGGTGTCCCTGCCAATGGCAGTGGGGTTGGAGCTAGATGATCGTTGAGGGCACTTCCAGTCCTGACAATGCTACAATTGATTCTATGTTTCCTCCTTCAGTCCATAAATAGGCAGTTTTCTTCATTCAGTCTATAAGTAGGCAGTTGTTTTTACCCATAACTTAAAAGATACAAGCAAATTCACGAGTGTAGTGAATTTCAAAGGAGATTAAAAGCTAAATGTCCTGTAATTAAATACCCAGGCACCCAGTATGACAGATCAGACACAAGCAATGAGCTTGAATTTCAGGAAGGATATTAATTTTCCAGCTTCGGTCGTGATGCAGACTGTGCTCTAAGAACAATCTTTTCTTGTCTCTGATTGATGAGTGGACAACTCGCTGGATAAGGAATTGGCTGGATGGTCGCACACAGAGAGTGGTGATCAAGAGCACAATATCCACCTGGAGACCAGTGACAAGTGGTGTCCCTCAGGGGTCAGTGCTGGGACCAGTGCTGTTTAACATCTTTGTCAGTGACATGGACAGAGGAATTGAGGGCATCCTCAGCAAGTTTGCAGATGACACCAAGCTGTGTGGCACAGTTGACTTGCTAGAGGGCGGGGATCCATCCAGAGGATGCACAGGCTGGAGAGGTGGGCCCAGGCCAACCTCATGACATTCAACAAGGCCAAGTGTAACGTCCTGCAATTCCAAGCACAAATCCAGGCTGGGTGGTGAATGGCTGGAGAGCAGCCCTGAGGAAAAGGACCTGGGGGTCTGGGTTGATGAAAAGCTCAACATGAGCCTGCAGTGTGCACACAGCCCAGACAGCAACTGTGTCCGGGGCTGCATCAAGAGCAGTGTAGCCAGCAGGGCAAGGGAGGGGATTCTCCCCCTTTACTATGCTCTCCTCAGACCCCACCTCGAGTACTCTGTGCAGTTCTGGAGCCCCCAACACAAGAAGGATGTGGAACTGTTGGAGAGAATCCAGAGGAGGGCCACAAAGATGATCAGAGGGCTGGAGCACCTCTGCTATGAGGACAGGCTGAGAGAGCTGGGTTTTTTCAGCCTGAAGAAGAGAAGGCTTTGAGGAGACCTTATAGCAGCCTACCAGTATCTGAAGAGGGCCTACAGGAGGGCTGGGGAGGAACTATTCACAAAGTCTTGTAATGACAGGACAAGGGGTAATGGGTTTAAACTGGTAGAGGGGAGATTTAAAAGGGATGTTAGGGAGAAGTTCTTTACAGTGAGGGTGGTGAGACAGTGGAACAGGTTGCCCATGGAGGTTGTGGCTGCTCCCTCCCTGGATGTGTTCAAGGCCAGGCTGGATGAGGCCTTGGGATACCTGTTCTAGTGGGAGGTGTCCCTGCCTATGGCGGGGGGTTGGAACTGGATGATCTTTGAGGTCTCTTCCAACCTAAACCATTCTATGATTCTATGATTGTCATGCAGTTGCCCTCCTTGGTGGTTCCACTTTGGAAGGCACACTGTTATTGTAGCCCCAGAAAAGGGACACTAGCTGACAGAGGCCACTGCTTTTGAAACTGTGTGGCAAAACCTCTGCACTTTTATTTGGCTGGGAAAAAAGAGGCCAACGCACGTATTTTTAATAGCGTTTGAATGAGCAGGGAATAGAAAACCTACAGTGGGGTTGCTAGGAGGGGAGACCAAAGCCAGAACTGCAAGCACATAGGTGGATAAACCAATGTAATGAACTCTTTTCCAGTTCCTAAACTATAAAAAGGTGATGGAGAGGAAGTCAACAGACTGAAAGCACAAGAGCAAGAAATGAGCACATGAATTGCTTGATCTCTGGCTGTTCTCTGCAGGGTACCACTGCCACAGTCACGGAAAAGGGACTGCCTGGCGGGCCAGGGGGGACCTTCTTGGAGGAATAGCCATCAGGCTTAGATGGCAGCACTCAGCTTCTTCATTTAGAACAGTTTAATAGCACAACAGCTTTGAGAAACGCCAGAGAAACAGTCACCACCTCTCTCAAAAAAAGCTAACATTTCATTAACCCCACCTCCAGAAGTGCTCTTTTCTCTGCTCACCTGTCACTGTACGGCTTGAAAGTAAAGAACAAAACCCTTCAAAGAAGGAAATGCCCAAGAGGCAGAACTGCACATTGCAGGCAGGTCAGGAAAAGGTGGTATGACTGCCAGATGTTGAGGTCCATCTCAGTAAACAGACACCACACAGACTTGAATAACAGGTAAAGAACTGTTGTCCCCACAGTCACATGACATATGTTTCCTTTGAGAGGTGACAGATCAGTTCAGCCTTGGTGAAAGTGATTGGTCACTTTCTAATGACAGAGTAGAAGCCTCAGGAGGACCACACTACTTTCCTTGCTCTTTATTTTTCCATGGGCGAAGAATAAAATTACATCAATCAATTATTAATTACGAAGCTCTTTTTACGTGTGGGATGGTATATTATTGTGCTCTGCTAACAATAGTTAATGTGTTTCTGAGTAAGACTTCTGAAAGATTTGAGTGATTTTCTTCGTGTTATATAGCAAGATTGGAGAGATTAATTGTCCAGATGTTTCCTTGGGTTTTGTTCTCTCTTTCTCACATAATAAAAATCTTTCAGCACTTTTTTTTCCCCCCACATTCCATCTGTTTCACTTTGCTGGAGACATGGAACAGCACTACACGTGTGTTATAATCATTCTAAAGAGTAAATCTTCACCGTTTTCTTTTACAAATAAGGTGCAAGGCTCCATTTTTATTTGTTAGGTAATATCTTGATACATTGCCCTTTATCCCCCAACACTAGTTCTCTTCACTAATACCTTCACCTTTGCTTCTAATGTCAGAGGCTAAAACATTCAAATCCCAAGTCAGATGATCAAGCATTTCTGTCTCTCTCACAACAGAAACTCGTTGAAAACCCAGCAAAGCAAGTCCTTACCAGTTATCTCCAACTGAAATGCATCATAGCTCTTTTAGAACAGTTTAGAACTTCTCCAATTATAAGAGGCCATTAGGAAATGTCATGGAGGAAAGCAAATCCATCTATGCTGTACATATCTGAGACATTCCCAAAGGCTTTTCATACCCACTAGAAAATGTTTAGGATCTAAACGAGTTAAACTAAAGCTGTTGAAAACCATTACTGATGTAACAATTTTTTGGCAATCTAGTGGTAGGCAGCTCTTGGGAAGTGAAAAGTTGTCAGAGAGGCACTCGTTTTCCTGGAAAGACATGGGAGGAGCATAAAGAACAAGCCAGGAGAAGGGATACAAAAATCTGCTTGCTCCTTGCAAGCACAGAGCTCCTCCTCTTATTCTTAGTAGTAAGAAATGAAAATGGGGTGAGAAAATGAGAAAGCAGGATGACGCTGAATCAAAGTCCAGGAACCAAAATTCCTGAAGTAGCTCAGAGTTCAGGCTGATTCTCCTTCCTTGGATTTGTCACGGTGTGTTAAATGACAATGTCAGCAGGCTGTACCCACAGAAGGCAACACCACAATGCAAACACTGCAAGCTGATGCCAGGCTGACCTGAATCAATTCATGGCACTCAGCACTTTTAACCAATGCAGTCACTTCTCAATTGTTTTCAAGGCTGAGTAATATTGCACATTTTAACATTAAAAAAAAAAACAAAACAAAACAAAACAAAAAAAAAAACCCGACAACAAAAACCCACCAAAACCCCACAACCCCAAACAAGCAACAGAACTGCCCCCAAAGTTTTGGTGAGTTATGCTAATTTTTAAAATTAGGTTCATAGAACTATAGATGGTTTGGGTTGGAAGGAACCTTAAAGATCACTTAGTTCTACCTCCCTGCCAAGGGCAGGGACACCTCCCACTAGGCCAGGTTGCTCAAGGCCTCATAAGTACAGAAGACTCTAATTCACATCCCTCCCCTTTTCACTCTCAGCTAGTAGTTATCTCTGCCAGCATGTGCTGCAATCAAACAACGTCCATTCACAAAGGAAAAGAATCAAGGAAAAAAAAATGTTTTCCTGATAAAGGCATTTGGAATGATAAATGTCAGCTGCTAATTCTGTAAAGCTTTCAGAATTCCTAAGCCAGCACAAACATCTTCGCTTCTGCATAGTGATACAAGTTCAATCTTTGAATGCTGTTATAGGACTAATACTATATAAATGCTCAGGGAAAAGAAGCTGGAAGCTGAATCTTGCCATCCCTGTAAGCTCACTCTGGCTTTTGGTGTCTCTGAAGGGATGCTGTACTGTTAGCGACATCTATTATACATGCTGGGTGCCATATGCAGAGCTAGCAGAGGTGATTTTTTTACAGTACCTCACCATATGGTATTCCTATGAATGTGTCCTGACAGAAGTAACCTATTGAACCCAAAAGACTCTGCTGCTGTGGTGTTAAGTTACTTGCCTTCCTCTTCTCCCATTCACTTGTACTATGGCTAAAGCTCTCACAGTGCAGTCACCATGTTCCCCAGCTGATTGTATCACAAGGATTTAACAGACTCTCTCATACTATTCTGCTTGCATTTGGATTGCAATGTGAACAGAGAAAGGAATAAAATCTGTGGGTTAGTGCCTAAAGATCAGGCTAAACCACTGAACTCTTGACCGCTCCCTCACCTGCCTCCACAAGGGAATGACAAACTCCTACCTGGGTCAGAGTGAATCATTAGAATTTAATCACCACTTCATTTGTCCATCTCCTTTTGTCTGTGGAGCATCTGATTTTACTGAAGAGGCACAGTGAGGTGCTGCATCTGGCCTGAGATTGACCTGCAAATGAGGAGAGGAACAAGCAGATGACCTCTTCGTATATCAGCTGTCTGTAAAGCAGTGAACTTGCTCCCCGTCAACTGAAGCTTACCTACAGCTCCATGGAAAGCATTTGTTTCAAAGTCTCCAACAGAAGACAGTTCCTGTCTTCTGTCCCCACATTCTCCTTTCCATTGTAACAGTTTCTCACCGTTAGGGGTTTTGTATCAGCCAAGGCACAACCACTGTGGCTGGGCTGGATCTATAGATAGTTCTTGGGGACCACATGCGAACATTGACTTGAATGGCTGACTCCTATCAAACAGATTAATAGCCACAATTGGCACTTGGTTTAGTAGAGGCCTTAAGTTCAAGGTCCTTTTTCCATCAGTGGCAGGTATACACAAAACATGCAAGACCATAGTTGTGTGTCTTGAATTTCTGTTGAAGTTGTCCACAAGATCTACTACTGGATAAATGGCAGTGCTCTCACCTAAGGTTTACTGTCCTGGGAAGGCAGGCTAAACCAGAACAGCTTCATAATGGCTCAGGATATTAATAAAAACACCCAATGTGTATTCTTTCTTCCCTATTTTCTTCTGCTAGCTTTCATAAAGACTGTCACAAATCCCTTGAGAGTGGGTTTATTAAGGGTTTTATCGATGAACTTGTAGAAGACAAAAGAAAATCTTTAAGACTGAAGCCTCTTCTAATTTATGAGAAGAAGCTTAAACCTCAAAGATACAAAAATGTTCAGGTATCCAGGTGACTTAATTCTGTATCTTACTGATAATAACCTTAACAAAGTGATCTAACAGCTGTAGCATCACTATTCCCAGTGTTTTGGAGGTTTGTTTGTTTACCCACTCAGTTCCAAACTTTTAAGCATTTCCGTTATTGAACATTTATTTATTTATAAAGGTCCAAAAGCTAAAGCACCTCTACTATGAGGATAGGTTGAGGCATTTGGGCTTGCTCAACTTGGAGAAGACAAGACTAGGGGTACCTTAGAGCTTCCCTCCCAATAGCTGAAGGGATCCTCCAGGAAAGTTGCATAGGGACTTTTCGTAAGGGTGTCTAAAGACAGGACAAGGGGGTATGGTTTGAAGCTGAGGGAGAGCAGGGTTACACTGGATTTAGGAAGAAGTGCTTCAGTGTGAGGGTGGTAAGACTCTGCAACCTCCAAGGAGGTTGTGGCTGCCTCCTGCGTGGGAATGTTGAAAGCCAGGTTGGATGAGGTCTTGAGCAGCCAAGTCCATTTGAGAGGTGTCCTTGCCCATGGTTTGGAGGTTGGAGGAGATGAGCTCCGAGGGCCTTTCCAACTGAAGTAATTTTATGATATTGTGCATTAAAGGCGAAGAATAGCACCATGGCCTTCTTTTTCCTTAGAGATACAGTATTTTTAGGAAAAAAAAAGTCTTGCTGGAATAAAGAAAAGTCACAGGGAGTTATCTGATGCCATAGAAGGGCTGCTGAATCCAATCGCTTGATTGCCAATGAATTCCATGGAGTGAAATATCAGAGAAGGAAGTCAGCAGAAAGAATGCAGTGGGCTAGACTATTGCTTTGTATCTTAAAAGAAACAGAACCAAAGGCAACACAATCAGGAGGCAAAACCTTTTAAGTAATTCCTCCTGCCTCTGCAGGTACTCAGATGAGAGAACCACATAAACAGCATGCAGAAGGTGACAGCAAAGCTAACTTGAAGTTGCGACCTCAAAGTGTCCGTCCCACTATAAAGGAACTTTTAAATGGCTATATTCATGGTGGACAAAGTGAAGCAGCCCAAAGTAGCAGAAATGATGGGAACCACCTGATCAAAGATCCCTTTTGCTGAAGCAGCAGACGCAGCAGTGGGAATTTCTGCCACTTAAAATCTACAGATGGATACAGATGAAGTCTCACACTAGGAATGAATCAGGGCACGCATGGGAAACAGAGACGCTGCTGATGAAGGGAAAAAAATGCTGAGGCACTGCTGTTTTAGGCACAGCACTGACAGCAGAATTGTTCCTGGGAAGCTGGGTTGCTGGTTTTGCTATCTTTATCCCAAGCAAACAGGAACTGACTGTGTTGTGTATTCAGGGCAACAGCTCCGTGATCCGTGCAGGGTGAGTGATGCACTACAGCTCCTGTGCTGGTTCCTCTTTTCACACAAGCAACAGGGGCAATGGGAGAAGTGATCGCCGAGTGCTCACAGATAATTATTGCTCTCCCCGCTCTCTGCAGACAGCACACAATGACTGCTCAGTTTATGCCAGTGGTGCTGCACTTTGTGGCAAGGCTCACACACGGCCTGAAACAATGCTGAAAACTGTTAAGAGATTCTGCAGCGTGCATCCAGGACATGCACTCTTCTTTCAACACTATGTGCTTTGTTAATGCAATTAGACAGTGGGAAAAGAGCTGGCAAGAAAGTCTGGTGCACAGTAGAAACTAATGAACAGGTTATTGTATATATTATGAGCTGTTCCCATGCTGCAGTGGTGTGTTCAGAGGATCTCCTTCACGTTCCTTAATGAAGCAGTTAGTCTTGTTGCATGACTAAACTCAAGGTGAGACTTTCTATCTGATTTGGACCAAGAATGCCGGTTTTCCTCATCCAGCTTTAACATAGATGCCAAGGATAAAAGAAAATGCAAGAGAAAATGGATATTGCCTTTTAAAATGCAGTAGAAGGGACAAGTATGGATTAAAGCCCAGGGAACAAGAACGGTGCAGCTGTTTCCACCATTCACCTGCAGGTAGCTGATGCTTCACACTGGAGAGAAAAGCCAGGAACACATCTGAGTCACTGGATGCTGGCTTGACATAGCACTCAGCACAAGTCAGTTTTCCCATTCATTGGGCATTTCCTAGCCAAAGAGAAGCTCCATCCACATCTCCTTCATCTGTTTCTAGAAATGTGGCAAAACGGAGTCATGCAGATGGAACAAAAAAGATCATTCCCTGACACACTGCACCTTTGGAATTTGTGATTACAATGAAAACGGATCCATAAATTCTCCCAACCAGACTTGGAGCACATCCCAAGTGTCCTCCTTCAAAGACGTGACTTAGAATGGACAAGAAAGCAAAACTATTTTTCAGTACCAAGACTCTAGGCCTGTGAAGTCTTGAGCCCCAGCTATGAGACTTTGCTCAGTCCCCAAATTACTTTTCACTTATCACAAACTTTTCACTTGTCTTTTTCTCATGTGAATTCCTGTTGCAAACTCTACTGCAATTTACCAACAACTACACTCTGCTCCAGGGAGCTTCTAAAAAGGAAAAGAATTATAGAACTGCCCAGCTGGGAAAGACCTTAAGATCACTGAGTCCAACCATAACCTAACATCTCCTTGTACACAGGTGTTAGACCATGTCCCTAAGCACCTCAGCAAAGGCTTTTTAAACACCTCAGGGGATGGTGACTCCACCACTGCCCTGGGAAGCCTGTTCCAGAGCCCAGTGACCCTGTTGGTGAAGACATTTTTCCTACCACCCAGTCCAAACATCTTCTGGTGCAACCCAAGGCCATTTCCTCTCATTCTACCACTTGATATTAGGAAGAAGAGACCAACATCCACCTCACACTCCAACTTCCTTCTAGGGAGTTGTGGAGAACAATGAGGTCTCCCCTCAGCCTCAAACTGCTGAAATTAGAACAACTTTAACAAATTTCTCCTACATCTATCTCCTGCCCATCACCACCACCACCATCCCCCCACCCCACCCCGATCTAGATAGCTAAAACAACTAATTTGGGATGGATTTGGGTATTGCTAACCTCAGCTTGATGGCTGAAACTGATTAGTACCTGTTGGTTTTCAAATGCAGCTTGATGCCAAGCAGGTAGCCAAAGAGTGAGTGTGTTCCTTACAGTAACCACATGCTCTTAGGCCCACATCAGTCCCTTTGGATCTGCACCATCAGGAAGCTTTTGAAAGCCTGTCCATTGATATTATTGCACAGTGGGACAGGAGAGTAAAAACCCTAAAACTGTTTTAAACAGCAAGGACAATGCTTGGTAAGAAGAGAGGTATTAAAGAATAGATTGAAAAGAGAAATACATCTTAAAACATAAAACTCTCTGATGTAGCATCCAGTGCTCCAGACCCTTAATCGTCTTCATGGTCCTCCTCTGGACGCTGTCCATCAGCTCCATGTCCTTCATGTGTTGAGGACTCCAGAGCTGGACGCAGCACTGCAGGTGAGGTCTCAGAAGAGCACAGCAGAGGGGCAGAATCTTCTCTCTCCATCTCTGGCCACTCTGCTTTTAATGTATTCCAGGCTGCCATCAGCCTTCTGGGCTCCAAGTGCCATTGCTGGCTCATGTCCAGCTTCTCGTCTACCAGGATCCCCAAGTCCTCTGCAGAGCTGCATTCAATCTCATCACTCGCCAGCCTGGATTGGTATCTAGGATTGCCCCAACCTAGGTGCAGAACCTTGCACTTGGTCTTACTGAACCTCATGAGATTCTCCTCAGACCACCTTTCCAGCCTGTCCAGGTCCCTCTGGATGGCAGCTATCCTGTCCTTCAGTCTGATGAGCCACACCACTCAGCATGGTATCATCTGCAAACTTGCTGAGAGTGCCTCAGTCTCACTGTCTGTATCATTGATGAAGAGATTAACCAGCACTGGTTCCAGTACAGACCCTTGAGGGACTCCATTTGCACCCATCTCCATCTGGACATCAAGCTGTTGACCCTTTGGATGTGATCATCCAACCAATTCCTTGATCAGCAAACAGACCTCAGAGAAACAATATTTAAAGACAGTGAAGTATCCTACACTAGCAAGAAAACCAGTCTGAATTCTTTGTTCTAGTCAGGACCTAGAAAGCTGAGAAAGTCACTGGCAGCAGTATGAGGTCCAGCACTGACAGGGGACTTGGCTTTTCTTAGTGGCTATACTAGCAGTACTTGGAAAAAAAAATTCTAAGAAAGCATCAGAAATGCCATCATCAGTCACCAGCTTAGCTTGCAGAAGCCCAACATTAAGAGAAAGCTTAAAGAGCTTGATTTGTAAATTGATGGATTAGGGGGACAAGACCCTTGTTTGTGGATCTCAGAGCTGATCTTTTGAAGGCTAGATGCATGCACCTGCAGTCCTTTTGGCTTGCATTGCTGCTTTGCTGCCAGAATTTTGGACCTGGAACTGCTCTGTGCTTTCCCACACCAACTTGTGCACAAGGAGTGGAATCATGGACAACATGCAAGGGAGGCAGAAGCTTGGAAACCACTAGCAAGCCCTTACTCTTCACTGGAACAGTCCTTGCACAAGAGCAAAGAAGGTGGAAGTGCGGATGCTGTTACGAAGCCCTGTTTCCCTGCTCTGCTCAGGCATGCTACAAATTGCTGCCTTCCACTCACCTAAGGTGGTAACCAAGCCCAGCTGTGAAACATTCACAACTGAAAGCAAGTTTGGGTTTTTTTGTCAGTAGCATGATGCAGTCAGCTTCATTCCAAAGGAGTGAAAGCACTGAAAATTCAAGATGCTGTTGTGATGTAACTTAAATAGATCACAAACTGAAAGCAGACTTAAACTGTTAACATTGCACCTCCCTGTTGTAGGTAAAACAACTGTCAAAAATTATTCTATCCAAGCATGTGGCACGAGAACATCTCCTTTCTGTTCTGCAGCACACCACCTACAGGATGTGACACATGGATCTGCTAATTGCTCTGTGTTCAGAAGTCCCATGGATGGTGGATACATTTTTACAGGCTTTCAAAGGCCCTGAGGACACCATCATACATCACTATAGACCGACACAGCTCTTCTTCCTCAGCCAATTAAGTTGCAGCTTTGAAAGAAAACTGCCCTCATTCATGTTAGTAAAGATGTGCAGGGCTATGTGGGGAGGATGGAGCCAGGCTCTGCTCAGGGATGTTGTGGTGGTTTAGCAATTACCTGCCCCCCCCACACCTTTTGAAATAACCCAGACTCAGACCAGCTGGAAGTTAATAAATGAAGCTTTATATTTACAGCAATGCACAATAAACAAACAGATATTTACAATGTGTAACAGATATTTACAGATATATACAGTGAAAAGGTAATACAGAAACACCACACTCCTCTCAGAGATTTAAATCCCCAAGAGAGGTAAGCAACCACCCCTACCACCTTCCCCAATCTTATCTCACACCTGTTGATGAAGCAGATTGGTGGAGGTAGATTGGCCAGAGGGATTAGCAGTAGGAAAGAAGTTAGTAGAATTATTGAGAATCAGCTGCGAAAGGCAGAGACAAAGGAACCATGCAAGGAGCAGCTACAGCCAGAGAGGCCTGAAGCCATCTGACTCATGTATATTTGGGTTTCTACTCTTAAAACAATTTTTCTTTCTTTCTCAGTAAAGCTGTGAGTGAAGTGACACAATGTATTTTCATTTCTCACCAAATAATCTAATTTCTCACTCAAATTCTCCAATTAGTTCAAACCATCACAGATGTCTGATGACAGGACAAGGGACAATGACAGCAAGCTGGAGCATAGGAGGTTTCAAGGGAACAGAGGGAAAAACTTTTTCCCTGTGAGGGTGCCAGAGCCCTGGAGCAGGCTGCCCAGAGAGGTTGTGGAGTCTCCTTCTCTGAAGACTTTCAAAACCTGTCTCGATGTGTTCCTGTGTGACCTGCCCTGGGTGATCCTGCTCTGGCAGGGTGGTTGAAGTGGATGATCCTGGAGGTCCCTTCCAACCCCTAACATCCTGTGACTGAACAAAAACTACATATGAGGCAGTGATTGGTGAGCAGACACTATGCTGGCAATTCCAATCTTGAACAGCTCCAGCAGTGAGAACTCAGAGAACAAAAATGTGTGTCCTGAAACAAATCCAGGTCAGGCTAGGTTTAAGCTGGCATGAAATGAATTGTTCAATGTGTAAAAGTGCTTTCTGTAAGGATCAAAGCTGAGAATTATCAGTTGGACACAAACCCAGTACAGCTCTTGAGTCCAGTGTGAAAATCCTTCGTATTCACAAGGACCTTGGACACACAGCACATGTGTTTTAACAGAACAGCTCTTCCTCAGGACTGCAAGTGTTAAAGCAAAATTGCATCTCAGAGTTTGTAAGCTAAGAATGCAAACAGCAGCCTGCTTCCAGTCTCCTAGCGCACACAGTAAGTTATAGTACTACAAATCTCTAACTTACCTAATGACTTCAGTAGATTTGCATCTTAGGTGAATCAGCAGGGCCATCATCCCTGCCTTAGTAAGGGCCCTATTGAAGGACTTTTGGCATCTATTTCTTTAGCAACAGGCACTTAATTTTGGCAAAGACTCAACCTTAAAGTTAAGAAATCTTAGTTTTCCAAGACCTGGGTATTTTTACAGAGCATAAAAATTAAATTAACAGCTCTGCAGTATATGAGTACTTTTATCCTCTTGGAAAAGTGCTGATCCAAACTGTTGCACCATGTCCCAGGTTTGGCTTCAGTTGTCTGTGGTCTGCATATCTGGGCTCATGATAATTTTATTGCATTTGATGAAGGCCAACTCTGAGCTGTTTTCTCTGGTCAGCTGGCTGTGCTGGGCAATAAATCTCTCTCCTCATAGCAGCAAGATAGCTGTCAGTTAGAGGCTTGGCATGCTTCATACTCTGCTTCACTACCCAAGATCCCAGAACACGTGGAGAGACAGGCCCATAAATCATATGAAGAAAGCAAACATTTGTGTGATAGTAGGAGCCAAACAACACCATTGAACTTCAAAATCTGGCAGCCTTTGCATCACAACAGAATTTTCCAAGGCTGTAAATATGCACATCGGACTGAAACTTGGCATGAAGTGATGCCATTTGACTGCTCCACACTGCAGCCTAAACTCTTTTTCTCATTCAGAGGCAGTGATGTTATACAGCACTCTCTATTTATAACAGATTTGCAAGGTTTGTGCCACTGCAACCTGCAGTGATGAGTGCAAAGCAGAGCTCTGGGGAAAGGGCTCCTTGCACTTGTGTAAGGAAAACTGCTGTGATTAGCTGCAAGGTTTGCAGTTACCTTTCTCCTCTTTACAGAAAAAACAAAACAAAACAAAAAAACCCAAACAAAACAAAAAACAACTCAGCCCCAAATCAAACAAACCTTGTCACAGAATCACAGAATGGTAGGGATAGGAAGGGACCACCAGAGATCATCCACTCCAACCACCCTGCCAGAGCAGGAGCATCCTGGGGCAGATCACACAGGAAAACATCCAGGTGGGTTTGGAATATTTCCAGAGAAGGAAATATTCCTCTCTGGGCAGCCTGCTCCAGGGCTCTGGCACCTTCATAGGCAAAATGTTTTCCCTTCAGTTCCCATGAAACCTCCTCTGAGGTGTCAGACACTTCTCCCGATGTAGTGTCTTCAGCATACTTGCTGACAGTGCCCTCTGTGCCCTCATCCAGATCCCTGATGAATATATTGAATAGTACTGATCCCAGTACCAACCCCTGAGAGACTCCACTTGATCCAGGGCTGCAACTAGACTCTGTCTGACTGAC
Source organism: Psilopogon haemacephalus (assembly GCA_013396835.1). NCBI lineage: Eukaryota > Metazoa > Chordata > Aves > Piciformes > Megalaimidae > Psilopogon > Psilopogon haemacephalus. The sequence goes on from VWZI01019516.1 coordinate 56,896, forward strand.
CACAACTCTCTGCCTTCTTTCCTTCAACCAGTTCACACCCAGCTTACTGCCTGATCATCCAGGCCACACTGCCTCAGTTTACCTAAGAAACACCTTCTCTTGTGGGCAGAGGATCCCAAAGGCCTTAGGGGCACCGAGGTTAGATCTGTAATATCAGTGATCACATTCTGCCCATGTCAGCACATTTCTCAGGCCTCCAAACCATGCTGTCATCTTTGTTAAGAATCACCACCCTGAAGAGGATTCCTTGTTCTGGCTCCACAGGTCACCTCTATGCACACTGACTGGATGTAAAGAGAACTGCAGCTAAGGCAATGGACCACTGAGCTTCAAATCCACTCCGTCTGTGTGACAGGTGAGGCAAAGCTGGAAAAGGGGAATGAAAGCCAAGTGTGAAATATTCTTCCTCCTAGAATTTCATATCTCCCTGGAATTCCAGGACAATGCATCAGAGACACTTCCAGGCAGCTGAGGGCTGACAACCTCACTGCCCCAGTTTGGTTCAGAAGCAGAGAAGCAAGCCCAAGATCCAGTCCACTTAGCAGGAAGGCACAGGGTAGCTACAATAGAGGTTTTTATGCAGTGGGAACTAAATGGTGACATTTAGCATGTGGGGCTGTGGTGTACCTGTGAGCAAGCAGAAATTCTGAAAGGAAGAATCTAAAAGCCCAGGAAACAATTGCAGGCAAAGGGTTCCATAATAAGGAATAAATTATTACTGAGTTAGTCTGGTCAAAGGTTTTGACAAACTGAGACCAAAATCTGTGATTTTCATGAAATGAGCACTTCCCAGCTGTAACTGCCGGAGAATAACTCATTCTTAAACAAGGAGTGAGGAAAAGACAGTATCAGCTGAAGATGAACATACCAGCTCACTTTTGTTTATCATTCCAATTGACAAGGGTGGGTGGGGGGAGGTAAAAAGCCTCATCATGATAATCCTGTCTTTATTGAAGCAGTCAGTCACAGCATGCCCTGACCTCAGCCCTGTGATTCTCATTTCCAACAAAAAAGACCAGTAAAGTACAGAGAGAAATGTGCAGCTTTCTCGGAGTACGCAGAAGAAGAGATAAACCTACAAGGGCTTTCATCTGCCAAAAGCTCTTCTTATAATCTCCTTCAGGTCATGAAAGAGATGAGTTTAGTGGTTTCAATCAAATGTTCTTAGCAATGAGGTATCAACCTAAGAGGCACAGACCAAGAACTGAAACATCAAAGTTTGTGACAGAATAACCCAAACATTTTAATCAAGTTACCTGGGGAAACTCAGTGCCTCAGTGCACTCTGTGCTTCTGACAGTAGTTTAGGATGCAGAGCTGCATATATAACAGTGAAGGTGAGCTCAACCCCAGGAGTCACTTTGTACCTCCATGGGCTCCACCCTACATTTCTAATTCAGAAGTTTGTCAGCAGAAAGTCACAGACTGGCATTTCAGGCAGCAACTGCTCCACAGTAACTCCACCGATGACCCTCCAACACATCATGTAACTAGGCATCCCTTACAACATTAATCACAGCTTCTTAGGCACAGGATTTTGACTACTTGAACAGAAGTGAGCTTAGGGCACAGGGCATCTTCTACAGCTGGAAGACACCTTCAAGAGGCAATTTTTTTCTAAGTCAACATATTTTTTTCTTGCCTGCTGTTATTTAGTGAAAACTGCTGACAGGAATAAGAATCCCTCTGAACAGTTTCTCAGGAAAGAGTGATACTAGGAGAAGCTTCTTTTTAATTCTGAAAATCTCTGGGAGAAGAAAATTAGTATCTATTTATCTTAGTTAACAAATGAAGTCAAACAGAAACTCGTATTTTTTTTCCTATTCACCCCCCCTCCCCGTATTCTAACTCAAAATCAAAATGAATGCTAATGTCATAATGCTACATCAAACACTGTAATGAATTTACACTATGATGAATTTACACTGGCAAAGGCTTGCTTGGCTGATGACAGCACTCCCCCAGTGAATAAGTGCACAGTGCATTGTCCCTTCTAGAGCTCAACTTCAAAGCCCTTGGAAATCTCCTTTGAGTTTTGAACCTTCCAGATCAAAGCCTTGGAGTTCATTTATACTTCTAGGATCAGATGAAGGCAGGCAGTAGGACAGACGTGATTTAAAGGATAAATCACTTCAGCACAATGTCTATGAAAGTTTTCTATGGCATTACATTTGAAACTAGGTTTAGAAAGTAATACCACACAGACACAGATTCTGTTTCAGGAAAGCTGAAGCAAACCAGCATTATTTTAGTGTATTTGTAACTTTCCCAGTGGAATTTTGTAAGTTTGTTTCCAAAATAATTCCCCAATATCTTGATGGTTCACACCAGCAGTTGCACATAGGTTGAAATTTCATGTATCTCTGCTTGCTGCATTAGGAAAAAAAATTAAAGATTCCAGTGTTTAAAAAAAAAAAAATGCACACAAGAATCTTAAAAAAAAAAAAGTCTTTCCCATCAAAACAACAAACAAAGCCCCTTAGCGCTGGTTTCATGAGCATGCAAGCCAGATGAAAGCAGGCCTGGTCCAATCCTGCTCCACAGAGATGGCTGATAAGGACAAAGCTAACCCTACAGCAGCTCTGTTCCCACTGAGCAATGAAACCATTAGTTCAGATAGAGGATAGATATTCACTCCAATATTTATAGACTTTGCCAACGTGTTCACACACACGGAAGCAATCATCAACCCAGCACGCGATGCAGACTCCAAAGCACTTAAGGTGGCTGATGAAAAGCAGTGGTCTAGGACCTTCATTACCTCTCCTGATTTACCACATAAAAGACTCAAGCCCATGGCAGCTGTAGGCCATGGTCTTGAGGTAAGACACCCTGCAGTCTCAGCACAGTTCTAAGTGACCTGATATTAGGAAGCCTGTAGCAGATCTGAGAAGTGCAGCCATAGCAGCAGTCACAGCCCATGCTTTCCTCCTCTACAACATGCACTGTGAACATCTGCAGAGCTTGTGCAAAACCAGACCGCACTTGCTCCTCTGTTCCTGCAGCACGTCAGCTGCCTCTGCACCTTCAGAAGGTAATCTCTGCTGGATGGCACAAGAGCTACAGCTGATTCATCTAGCCGCAACTCTGAATTTGTTCAGACTTCCAAAGCCTGGTATGCAGAACAGCTCTGAAGACTCCCACTCCTCAACAGCATGGAAGGAGAGGAAAGAGCAAAGAGTCATCTCTGCAGCTGCCTGCTTGTGCTTCCTTGCAGACAATCCACACACTCATGCCTGTGGACAGCATCTAAATGTTAGTTAAAATATTTTCCTAACAAATGTTTAAATCTTAAACAATTGCTTTCAATTAAAATTGTGTTATGACCATTAAAATATTTTAATTTGAAGTCATCTAAACAGGGATAACAAAATCTGTACAAATAAGCATTGGGTCAGAGTTAAACAAATTTAAAATATAAATTATTCATGACTACTTGATTGGTAAATACTCCAAGAAAAATGTCAATATAAACCCTGTGCTGGATCAGAAAAAGCAGAGTTTCAAAGTCCCATATTGTCTATTCCATAACTTAAGGCATATAATATCTTATTGCAGAAAAGAATGGAATACATGACAGAGCTGTGCTTGTTCAGCTTGGAGAAGACTCTGGGGCGGGGACCTCACAGCTGCCTTCCGATAGCTGAAGGGATCCTCCAGGAAGGCTGCAGAGGACTTTTCCTGAGGGTGTCTGGAGACAGGACACGGGGGAATGGTTTGAAGCTGAGGGAGAGCAGGGTTGGACTGGATCTTAGCAAGAAGTTCTTTAGTCCAAGGGTGATGAGACTCTGGAATAGGCTGCCCAGGGAGGTTGTGGCTGCCTCCTGCCTGGGGATGTTGAAGGCCAGGTTGGATGAGGCCTTGAGCAGCTGAGTCCAGTTGAGAGGTGTCACTGCCCATGGTGGGGAAGTTGGAGTAGATGAGCTCTGAGGTTACTTCCAACCTAAGCCATTCTAGGATTCTATTATGTAAATAATTCAAAAGCAAGATCACTGAAGAAACAAAACCAAACCAATCAAACCCAAAACCTCCTCTAGGGAATCTGGTTTGGGGGCAGGAAAGCTCCAGCCTGACCAAACACCTGGCAGTTAGATTCATCTGCAGGTCACATAGAAGAAGTGGGAAGGGACAGTGGAGCTGTACCTATGCAGGCTGCTGAAACTTAAGCACAAGCTGAAGTCAAAGAATAATTTCTATGTCTGATAATAACAATGACTCAGAAGGTTACCAGACACCTCTGTGTGTCTTGCTCTGTAAAATCAAGCAATTTAATCAAGTGCTAAATCACATAATCACAGACCTTTAGAGGTTGGAAGGGATCTCCAGAGATCGTCGAGTCCAACCTCCCTGCCAGAGCAGGATCACTTAAGGTAGTTCACATAGGAATGCATCCATGTGGGTTTTGAAAGTCTCAGAGAAGGAGAGAGACTCCACAACCTCTCTGGGCAGCCTGTTCTGGGGCTCTGGCACTCTCACTGTAAAGAAGTTTTTCCTCGTGTTGAGGTGAAACCTTCTGTGTTCCAGTTTGTATCAGCTGTTCCTTGTCTTATTGCTGCATACCACTGGAAAGAGATTGGCCATATCCACTTGACACCCACCCCTCAGATATTTGTATACATTGATGAGATCTCCTCTCAGTCTTTGGACTGTGGGCTTGGATTTGTTAACAGATAATCTACTGGAAATGCTGCAAGTTGAGCAGTCCAAAATAGATGGGGAGCTGCCCTACCCTTTCCTTCCTTTTACATGGGCAAGGATGGGGAACAAGAGGCATATTAAGTAGGTGGTTATAAAGTAAAAAACTCTGCAGTAAGCAGTACTCCGTATGCTGAAAGGCACCAAAACTCCAGCAGCTGAACTCCCAAGCACAGAATCCTTATCCCACATACTTTGGTAGAAATTTGTACACAGGTCACGTTCCCTGCTTTTGTGTGGGGTTTGGTTGTTTTTTTTCCCTCTCTGGGTACATATAGAAACTCTTTGAAGAACTTCATAGATTATCTGTGTCCCTCTTTCCAAGCACCAACTTTCAAAAATTCCTTTTTTCTCTCATGCAATGACCTGAGGCAGCCTGAATGGCTGCAAAACAACTTTACTGAACAGTAACATCATCTTATACCTAATAAGGATGAACTCTCACCTCTCCTGTATATTGCCACTGCTATTGAACATATTTCAAGTGTTGGTAACTAATTAGCTGAACTGAACCAATTTAGCTGCTCAGCTTCAAATCAGCATGCAGACAGCTACAGCATAAGTCCAAAGAGATAAGGCTGTGTAAATAGCTAACTCAGAGCAACTTGTTCCTGCAGGAAAGGCAGAAGTCTGTTCCCAGCAATGAAGAGGTTTTCGTGCCTCAGCCTCAGTGCTGTATGCTGCTGCTGCTGCAATTATGAGTTTCAAGAAGCTTTGAGATTTGAAATCAAATCCAACAAAATGCTCATGAGCTAAAGGTCTCCCAAAGGCCTGTGGCCTGCTATCCTTTATCTTTTACAGTCTGCTGATTGGTGAACTCCCAAAGCCCAGTGGCTTAGAAAAGTTTAGACAGTAAGGAACAATGGATCTTACAGAAAACTTGCCCAGAAGGCTTAAGGCAATGAAGGGGTGTTAAACTCTCATCTCCTAAACACCAGATAAACACATTGGAGATGCTGTATCTCCTTGCTGTCAAATCAGTAGGCCAACCCTGAGAAGATCAGGAACATGCAAACTCAACTTATCCTTCATCCAACATCTCAACAATTCTGATTCATAGATTTCAACAAAATCTGTGCCCAGGTATCACTCTGCAATAAATGCATCTTGCATAGTAACACACCAAGGAATCTCTTTTGATATATCTAAGACCTAGAGATTTTAAGGTAGCGTTTTGTGTCATTCTTAGGCATAGAAGGGTGAGTAGATACAGTAAAAAAAAAAACAAACCAAAAAACAGAAAAACAAAACAAACAAATGAACCAATGAACCTGACAAGAAATCTTTGGCAGCTTTTTAAAAAATATTTTTCCTTTCATCAAACATAGCATTGCTTTTTTTTCTTGGGTGTTGAAAAATTAGATAAGCTCCATGCCTCACAGCAAATCAAGAAATAGCATGCCAAAAAGCTCTGGGCAAATTATCACAAGTTCTTTGTGGATCCACACCCAAAAGCTGAAACTAGAACTGTGAAAATGATTCTGTTATCCTCCAGAGAAGTTCATCAGGAAACCAAGGATGCCTGCATATGGATTGCAAAGTAGATAGTGGTCTTTGATAAGCAAGTGGGGCAGTGATTTAAAAAGTGACTTCATTAATTAAAATTTGCTGAACAGATTTCTTGAGGATTCAGGCTTTGGAGTACAAAGAGCTGTACACTTGTTCTGTTTTGATTATGATCTTCTCTAAGCTTTTGCTGCTGACCACAAATGGAGCCATAAGCTGGATAGGCCTTTCCTGTTCAGAATATTTCGACTATTGTATTCATAGAGTGTTACCCTGCATTATTTCATTATCAGCCCACACACCTCCATGGGAGGGTGGTCACAGAATCACAGGATGAAAGGAGTTGGAAGAACCTTCTGGACAACATCTAGTCCCACATCCTGGCATCCAGGCTGAATTATTGCTCCAGAGATGGAGCCTCCACCAGCTCTCTGGGCAGACTTTTCCCCTGATCTTGCCACACCCAAAGTACAGAAGTTCCTCCTCATGTTTAGATGGAACTTTTTATATTCAAGTTTGTGGCCATTACTTCTTGTCCCATCACTGGGCACCACTGAAAAATGCTTGTCCCATGCTTCTGATGCCCACCCCTGAAGTACTCATCAGCATTGATAAGATTTCCCGTCAGCCTTCTCTTCTCTAGGCTAAAGAGCCCCAAGTCCCTTAGCCTTTCTTCATAAGAGAGATGTTCCAGTCCCCTCATCATCTTCATCATCCTTTGCTGTATCATTTCAAGCAGACTCCCTTTGACCTGGGGAGTTCAGAACTGTCCAGTTACATGGATTCATTTGTTGTTTTCTCTTACTGCTGCACCTGTCCCGTGCCATTTAACAGAGTTCTGCAATGCCAGCCTATGTGAAGCTGCCAGCATCTGCTACACAAGTGATCTGCTCTCTTGTTTGCATGAGCATCAGTGGGAAGAAATCTGCATGTTAGTGCTATGATCCATACGACTACACCTGGAAAATACTTTCCAGCTTGCAAAGCCAATTAATTGTGGTAGGAACTGTCTGTATGTAAGCATCATGCCACATGATATGCTGTAAAGCATCTGCAAAGCTTGCACAGGGCTCACAGATAGGATAAAAGATCAATGAGGGACATGCAACCGTCAGAAACAGCAGCTGGAAGCCAGGTGAGACATTTTAGTGTCTCAGATGACAACTGATACTTACACTTGGGTAACCAAATCCCACACCAAATGAAGGAACTGCAGAAGTTCAACATGCAAACAGCTTTCTTGTGCATCTATATTAATGGAACTGTAGCCAGGCAATTAAAGAATGCATCCCTAACTGCTACCAATCTGAAATAAGTAGCCTGCTGAAACCAAGCATCTTGACACAGTCTTGCTGAAGTATCATTCTGACCCCAAAATAGATGTCTCTTTGCAGCACGTTTGATAAGGTATTTTACATGGCATGAAATAAGTCACTACAGAACTCTAAAACTTGGGTGCTTGCAGAAGCAGAAACGAAACATCTGTTAGTGAATTATTAACCAGCTCTGTGCAGTGACTGAGTTAATATCACAAAGACAAGGACAGATCTGACATGCTCTAGTTTCAAATACTTGCCTCCTCAAGTACAAGACTTTAATGTGGGCTTTGTAATGAGCATTACTTATCTTTATAGCATCAATAGTGTTCCATTTACTTCACGGACAAGTTAAGTCATGACCTCTGTCTGCTCCAGATTGTCAGTGAGAATGAGACCTGAAATATTAAATATCAAAAAGTACAGCCCTGTGCATAAAACTCCTCATTTAACTCTGAGATAAAACACAGACTGCACAGTTGCTGACATCAGCTGCTAGTGAGTCATAAGCACACAGCCAGGCTCTTTTGTGAGTTTTGTGCTGCACAGGCAACACGAGGAAAGAGGAAACTTTAGCAGTGGAGAGTGACAATGAGAATGCTCTGTGCAGCTTGTTCAGTGCAATAACATTGGTAACACACACATGTATGTGGTAGTGTTTCATACACACTCACATACATTCAACACACATGCACTCATGACTGTTTAACCATACCTGGAAAGAAACCCTAAATATGGACATTTGAAAGCCATGCATATGTGTCTCATTTTGTTCTGATTCAAGTCTTCTATCTGAATTCTCTATCACATCACACACTACCACCATTCTGACTTGTTCTGCCTGTAGAGCAGCCCATCAGGGCTAATATCCATCAGGATATTAAGAAGCAGCCAATGACAACTGCATACAGCCTGAGCCACTTTGCAGTGCTGTTTGGACACATGCATTGATTCCTGGAGCCAGTGGCAAGTGGGAAAACATTCACCCTCAGTTTGTGCTTACCATCACAGAATCACCTTAAGTATTACCAATTACTTACATAGGAAGAGAGGCTGCTGTCTGAAAGAGGAAAATGTATCATGAGGAAAGAGCTAAAAAAAGAAAAGAGGAAAATGGGCCATATCTGCAGAGGGTCGGTTTGTGCTGCAGGAACATGGAGCACCACAGGTGGGTTCTGAGCATTAAGAGACATTGGTAGTTGAACTGTTTCACTTTTTCTACACAACCTGCTACACAGCTTTGTAAAATGTTTCTGCTCCTCATCTTAATACCTTACTGTTTGTTTATAAATAGAAACAGAAGTTTCTGTGTAACCTGCTCCATGTGTACCTGCTCTAGCAGGGGGACTGGACTTGATGACCTCCAGAGGTCCCTTTCAGCCCCTACCATTCTGTGATTCTGTGTGAAGCAGTCAAGAGCTGACCTCTTAAAGCTCATCTTGAACGGTGATGAATTGTATGTTCACATGCAGTTGTTTGGGTGTCACAGACAATTTCCCATACAATAGAATAGTGTAATGGTTTGGGTTGGAAAGTACCTCCAAAGGTCATCCAGTCCAACTCCTCCACAGTCAGCAGGGACATCCTCCACTACAGCAGGTTGCTCACAGCCTTGTCCAGCCTCACCTTGAACACCTCTAGGGATCAGGCTTCAGCTACCTCCCTGAGCAACCTGTTGCAGTGTTCCAACACCCTCATGGTGCAGAACTTGTTCCTAATATCCAATCTAAACCTGCTCTTCTCTCATTTCAAACCATTGCCCTTGTCCTGTGGCTGCAGCCCTTTGCAACCAGTCCCTCTGCAGCCTTCTCGGAGGCCCCTTCACGTACTGGAAGGCTGCTGTTAGATCTGCCTGGAATCTTCTCTTCTCCAGGCTGAACAACCACAGCTCCTTCAGCCTGTCCTCATAGCAGAGCTGCTCCAGCTCCCTAATAATTTTCATGGCCCTCCTCTGGACCCACTCCTTGGAGGGAGCTGTGCTGAGGGCCCCACATCTGGGCACAGCACTGCAGGTGAGGTCTCACTAGAGAAGAGTGGCAGTATCACCTCTCACCATGTACTTGCCTCACCTCTTTTACAACAGTACTTGTGTGATTAATCCTAGTTTAAGCACAACATTTAGTACTCTAAAACTCAAATGTCTCAGCAAACAGCAGAACTTCTGCACAACTTTTTGTTTAGAGCTGCCTCTGTCTGGGTTATCTGTACCATAACCAGGATTATATTTAAAACTGAAACCTTTTCTTTCATGCAGGGCAATTCCATTGAGTTTCTCCCCACCACCTGACTGCCAGTATGCAAGATAACTCAAGGAATTTAGTGTTTCAGATGTTTCCTCCACAGCAGAAGAACTCAGCTAGTAGGCTCTTAAATTATGGGTGAGGAGAGAGGACAAAAACAGAGACAAAGAGAGAATGATCTCATCAACCTCATCTCCTTGGAAACCTATGAGTATGATCAGTACTGTTCAGCCACGACATATAAGATTCCTCCATATGCCACAGACGTGGAATATTGATGTAAACAAAAACCTTGTTATAAGTTCTGGATTGGAACTGGATGATCTTTGGGGTCTCTTCCAACCTAGACCATTCTATGATCATTCTATGATCAAAGCCAGGAAATAAAGGTTTGCATCTAGACTACAGACAGGTGTGCTGCAGAGCACAGAAGCAGGCCACTCTTACCTTGCACACCATATCTGTCAGCTCAACAAACACAAATGAAGGTCAGCTCAGGGAATCAGGGGAATGCTGAGCTGAGTGACCTTTGCAGAGATGAGGATCAAAGAGGAGTAAGGGACAAACAAGACCGATGTGCATACTGTTTTCATCAAACACCTATAATCCACTTAGAGCAAAAGTGATTTGCTTCAGGTGTGTGACTTGGGATTATGAACCTTCCAAAGGACAACAATTATACATGGTGAAAAAGATTAAAAATATGTATGGGGTTTGGTTTCAGTTCTGTTTGCCTTGTCTTGGTTTTTAAAACAAACAAAAAACCCAAAGAAAACCTAACAAAAAAACCCCCAAGATAGTAGCCTAACGTCCTAAAATGGCTCAAGTTGGAATGGACCTCAGAGCTCATCTACTCCAACCTTCCCACCATAGGCAAGGACACTTCTCAACTAGACTCAACTGCTCAAGGCCTCATCCAACCTGGCATTCAACACCCCCAGGCAGGAGGCAGCCACAACCTCCCTGGGCAGCCTATTCCAGAGTCTCATCACCCTTGGACTAAAGAACTTCTTGCTAAGATCCAGTCCAACCCTGCTCTCCCTCAGCTTCAAACCATTTCCCCGTGTCCTGTCTCCAGACACCCTCAGGAAAAGCCCCTTGCAGCTTTCCTGGAGAATCCCTTCAGCTATTGGAAGATTGCTCTAAGGTCCCCCCAGAGTCTTCTCTTCTCCAGTCTGAACAGCCCCAGCTCCCTTGGCTTGTCCTCACAGCAGAGGTGCTCCAGCCCCTAGACCATATTTGTGGCTTCCTTTGGACTAGCTCCAACAGCTGTGCCCTTCTATATACATCCTGTCTGTCACCGGCCCTACCTACTCTGTAGATCATAATTCATTCACTGAAAGGAGATTGGGACCCCACCATCACCTAAAGAACACAATGATACACTTGGTTTCACTAACCAGAAAGAGAAAAGCCTTTGGGTAACCCTTGCCATGCTCCTCATAAAATAACATTTATGTCCAGTCAAAGGGTGACCAGTGAATTGTGTGGAATATGCCTATGAGAGACAGTCACTGCCATTATCAACTGATTCGCTGTTCCAATATGAATTACATCAGCAGATCAGGTGCACAACAGAAATCTGATCAAGCTGATCTGGTTGCTTCAGAGCCCTCCTTCAGCAACAGTCTGGTGCTGTGCAGCTGTTGAGCTACTAATGTATCTGGATCACAGTTCTGCTGGAGAAGGCAGAGCAGGTTTTGGATTCAGATCAAGTTCTTTGGCATTTTCATGGAACGGGGGACTGGCTGGAGCAACCACAACAAGAACTCTTGAACAGAGCTCCTTAAACCAGTTAGGAGCTAAAGGCATGATTCTGCTGTGCCACTGGACAAAAACACCTCCGTTCCTTCTGCCTTTCTCCCCTCCTATGCTATATCCCTCTTTTGATGTGGTGGGCCTCACTTTGAACCTCATTATAAACTCTGAAAAAAGAGCCACGTTTTCCTTTAAGTTTCTAAAGTACACAGTAGAGCTGAATTGTCAGGGATGTTTCCAATAAGAGCTCAGTCATTTAGATAATCTTCCAAAGAGTCTGAGCGTGATGCCAGCCATGTGCTGAGCAATGCTGCCTCTACCAGTACAATATGAAACCCCTAGCTTGCAAGACGCAAACTTCCCAGAAAGCCCACAACAATCAGCTTTGGTTTGTTGGCTACAAAGAGGCAAAGATGGGACATCTGCACTATGAATATTCAACTAAGTTCCCTCCTGGTTTCTCGCAGAGTGCCTGCAGTCCACTTGTGTTGCCACAGGTCGGAAGGGCAATAAACAGCAAAGCTGAGGGGTTTAACTGCTGTAGTGTGTTACGCTGGGAGTAAACAAACAGGTAACAAGATAGGCTTTGTCTGTACGTTTCAGAGTACTGTTACACACAGCTCAGAGCAATGATGGCCTGAGAAACACTGCTGAACGCATTTGCACTTTTAATTGTTGTGCTTACAGGGAGATTCATGCAGGGTTTTTACAAACCTACAATGTTGGTGATAATCTATGACCAAGAGATATTGCTTATAGAAGTTTCAGAACTCTTCTAGGGACTACCTGCCAAAAACTGTAAAATCTAGTTCTGAAAGTTTGAAGAAAAGAGCAAGAGGCTGTTCAGTTCATGTGTTAAACCACATCTGTGTGCAGCAGAGTACTCTAATGCTAAATTATTCCAAGATGAAAAACCTGTAAAAACACAAATAAAAGAAAACTGTCCTTTCCAAAACTCTGTATCTTGTGCTCTATGCTGTATGGCAAGGAGCTACTTCAGATCTATAAAGTTACTGTTGTAATAAATCTAGGAACATTGCTCCAGAAAATAGAGCTGCCTTCCAGTAGCTGAAGGGATCCTCCAGGAAGGCTGCANGAAAACTGTCCTTTCCAAAACTCTGTATCTTGTGCTCTATGCCTCTTACCTTGGGGTGTTGAAGGCCAGGTTAGGTGAGGCCTTGAGCATCTGAGTCTAGTTGAAAGGTGTCCCCACCCATGGTGGAGAGGATAAAGGTCTCTGAGNTCCTCCAGGAAGGCTGCAGAGGGACTTTTCATGAGGCTGTCTAGAGACAGGAAGGGGGGAGTGGTTTGAAGCTGAGGGAGAGCAGGGTTAGCCTGGATCTGAGGAAGAAATTATTTCATGTAAGGGTAGTCTCTGGAATAGGCTGCCCAGGGAGGTTGTGGCTGCCTCTTACCTTGGGGTGTTGAAGGCCAGGTTAGGTGAGGCCTTGAGCATCTGAGTCTAGTTGAAAGGTGTCCCCACCCATGGTGGAGAGGATAAAGGTCTCTGAGGTACCTTCCGACCTAAGCCATTCTAGGATTCTATAATTCTCTTTAGAAAACCTCCTTATTGGACACTCATACCAAAGTTCCTAAATCCCTCATTGGGAGGAAGTATTACAGCAAGTCAGCAGCAGCCTCTCCCAATTGGAAGGCAACAACCCTGCCGTAATCCACGCGTTCTCCCATATAGCAGAATATTGAAAAAGGGGTAGCCAAGACCTGGGAAACAAAAGCCAACACTTTACTGAACCATAAATTAGTTAGAGGGACAAGACTTTCTAATGACAGCATTCTTAAAGCCATTACAAAGGTATGTAAAAACTGTGCCCTAATTCTGACCCTCCTAAATTACATCAGCAAAAGGCCAATAAAGATCTACAGCTTCATAACACAATTAATTGTCTCCTACTTGCAGAGACAAGGAGGGACGTCAGTAGGAAAATATTTCTTATGAATAAGTATTAAAAATAACAACAGAGAAAAAAAAATAAAACAAACAAAAGCCCACAAACACCCCAAACCCTACAGTTACTCAAATGAACCATTTATGAATTACAGCATGTAATAAAAGATGGCAGACATTACAGTAAAAAAAAAAAAAAAAATTCCTCTAATTTATTTTCACTCTGGTGGTCAGCAGAGCAGAGACAATGGAAAACAGTGCAGCAAAAGGTGACATTCCAACCTCATTCCTACCTAACAAGTTTGCTGGGGTCTCCCTGTCTGCAGCTGGCAAAACTCCAGAAATGACCTCACAGTGTGTGTTTTGGAAAGCTTAGCCAGAAATCTTGCAGACAGCCTTCAGCTTCTCAAAGCCTTGCCTTCAGGACTGGTGACTGGGAGAATCAGAAGAGCTATGGTTAGTAAATCAAGAGAGGTTCTCCTGCCCCTCTACTCTGCCCTGTTGAGGCTGCATCTGAAATATTGAGCCCAGTTCTGGGCCTCTCAGTGCAAAAGTTTACATGAAGAGAGCCTTCAGAGTCTTTCACCAGCAATCTGGACAACTTTCTATGAGCAGAACATTCATGCAACTGCAGATATCTGTGCACAGAGGGTCTGACATGCAGCACTTGCTAACTTACAGCAGAACTTCCTTAAACTGCAGTTTAAACTGCCTCCTTAAACTGGAGGCAGTTTTGTAAAAAGAAACATCTCTGCACCAGGTCAGGATTTTCTGGACCAAGGGACTCTCAATAGAATCTGCAGCCACAGCTGCCTTGCCTGCCTCTGAGATAGCAAGAGACACTGTACAAAACCAGGAGGCATGGCTGAGGCAGAAGGTTGCTAGGCTGTAGCTGCAGAGCAGGGAAAGTAAGAGTAGCTAGGACAGGACACTTACAGCTAGGCAAATAATTTCCAAAGTCCTGAGGTATGGCAGCATCCTGGGCAGCCAGGTTAGCTAGAAATGCAAGCAGAACATAGAACTTTCCTGAATCCCAACAGCCAAAGGCACTGAGAGAACAGCAGCTCTTACTATCAGTGATTTCTAACTATGCCAAAACCATATTTCCTGAAGAATCCAGGTCTTTATTTCTCAGCAATATCCTTGTGCAAATGTGCTCTCCTTCCTCCCTCCTCCCCCCAGCCCAGCCCCTCCATGTTCCACCAGCCAAAAAATATCCGGCAACAGGATAAGGATAAGGTTAATAAAAATTAAAAAAAAAAAAAAAGCGGGGGGGGTGGGGGGAAGGGGGAGGAGAGTAGGATAAAAAAAGAGTTACAATGAAAAAAGCCCTCCAGAACACATTCTGTAATCAAATAACCCTCAGGTTCTGCTGCAGGCTGGCCTATTTTTTCTCTGGCTGTCAACTCTTCCACCCTGCAGAAAAGGACTGTTATTGTACTGCGCACAGGTGCATAGAGAGGCTCCTAAAGAGAGCTCCCAATGAGCACAAGGCATAAACAAACTCAAGTGTGGTCTTCTCTTCAAGAAAATAATTCAGCCAATGTGAAACTCTCTCCTTGTAATAAATTAGCTCCTACAAGTATTCAAAAGCTAACCTTTGACCTCCTCTTGTATTATTCTCATGACCACCAGTGGGAGAGAAGGTCAAGTTGGTCAGTTCTTCTCACCAGTCACTGATGCCTTTTTAGCACAGGACGTGAGGGGGAGGAGGCAAAAAAGAAAGAAAAACGGAGGGAGGGGGAGAAAAAAAAATCAAATTTGCTTCTCCATTGAAACGTGGGTTTAGTAAGTACAGCAAGGAGGCCCCAGGCTCCCCGGCAGGCGTCCAGTTTGACAAGCAGTTTGTAAGCGTGCTGCTGTCTAAATACACTCAGCTGAGAGGAATTCCACAGCACGGCTGCTCCCCAGCCAGCTGCTGCAGGATTCTCAGCCCTCATTCTGCAAACTAAAACCATGGAAATCTCATGGAAAGGCCACAACTGCCAGCTTGTTTTGGCCGTCTCACATGTGTAAGGCTTGTCTCCTGATGGAAAGCATATGAGGAAGGTTAGAGTGCTAAAAATAGTAGCATTTGTTAAGTGGTGCATTCCACCTCCCCGTGGCTGGCACATGCTCACTTCATTCATGCTCACAAGGCATTCCTTGCCAACCTGTTCTGACAGCTCTCACTCAGCGGGCAGTGATTTTTAGAATAGCAATAAGATGCTAATGTTCAGGATCAGAGAATCCTTCTCAATAAACCACAGGGTCATTTGCTTCCATAGCACATGCAGTTCCAGAGAAAATCCCTCTTTTCATAGCCCAGATAGTTCCAGAACTCCTGATCGATGGAGCACTCTGGAAAGTATTCCAGCTATCTGTAGCTGGCCAGCACTTGATTGATTTTGCAAGCATATACATCAGGCTGCGCTGTGAGTAGAGCCTGCTTGGATTTTCTTTTGGAGTACAAAAGCTGTTCTGTAGTTCCAGTACCTCCCATTGCCTGCATGCTTCCCTGTCACCTCCGCACTCTGTGTTACTGAGGGGGAAACTGGAATCAGGAGCAGAGAAATACAATGAATATCTGCCCTGTCAGAACAATGTTGATCTGAAGGGATCATGTCAGTGCCTGAAGGGATCCACAGCAAGACTGGAAAGAGACTTTTCTTGAACATGTCTAGAGACAGGACAAGGGGGAACGGTTTGAAGCTGAGGGAAAGCAGGTTTCAATTGGATCTAGGGTGAACACATTACAAAACATGCAACTCCAAATCTGAAAAGAAGGCATGCTGGTGGGCTTTCTGTACCCAGAATCTATTTTGCATTAGAAATTCTGCTGTGGCTTTAACAATATTTGAAAAAGAAAAAACCCCAAACACATTTCTAGTCATTCTATCTGCAGGAAGTATTCTTGCCTGTTTCATTCTCTTTTAAGTACTCAGCTTTCACCCCCAGTTAACTGTAGGTTCCTTTTAAATAGCATGGAATTCTATGATTTAGGTTTATTTTCTGAACAAATGTCTGCTTCTTCATAGTTTTATAGAATAATTGCAAAGTAATAAATCGTGGAGTTCCACAGAGGAGCTAGGATACAGTGCTGAGGTTTTGCCAAGATGTGCTGTGTGCTGTTCAGTGCAAAGGTAATGCTCACCTTAGCTAACAGGTAATGAGATGGACTTGCTTTGAATCAGTCACAGACTCCTGGAATGGCTCAGACTGTAAGACACCTCAGAGTTCATCTACTTCAACCTCCACACCATGGGCAGGGATACCTCTCAACTGGACTCAGCTGCTCAAGGCCTCATCTAACCTGGCCTTCAACACCCCCAGGCAGGAGGCAGCTAACCCTGCTCTCGCCCAGCTTGAAACCATTCCCCCTTGTCCCATCTCTAGACACCCTTGTGAAACATCCTTCTGCAGCCTTCCTGTAGGACCATTTGAAGGATAAGGGAAATTTCATGAGTAAGAGACTTGATGCAGTTTTGATCAGCAGATGAGATGCAGTGAGCTTTGCTGCTTTCCCCCTCTGCCAATCTGTTTGGTGTGTAGCTGTGCTAAGACAGAGACACCCCTTGGGCAAAACCAATTAGATCTCAGAAAAGTCCTCTCTGTCATTCCAAAGTGTGGCTGCTCGCAGTCTCAGACAAAGCTCTTCGCACAGCACTTGGCCCCACCAGGAAAAACAACTGGTGTGAAATTGAGCAATGCAGAGGGCTCAGAACAGGCTGCAAAGTGTAACACGTTTCTCCTATGCCTCAACTCCAACCAGATACTCCAGATGTTGAAAGGCTTCAGGACAATGTCTTGTGTCATGTGGAGAAACAGTGGTCACACAGTACAGGCAGCAAACTGCATCACACAAGGGAGAACTTACAACTGTGCACAGCCCTACCTGGGATGTACACTGAATTCAATACCTTCCTTGGATATACATCCAGGCAAGACTTAATAAGAAGAGGTTTTGAGTTTCCTAGAGTTCATGTGAGGAATCCTGTGTCTGCTGCTACATCATAATAGATATTAACCACAAGATCTGGAAGGCCATTAATATAATTTAATGTCACTGTAAACTGAGGAGTGTCTGAAGAGTCTTCTCTCAGTCCATGCTGTGACTTTCTGTGGGAACAGAGTAAGCCTAAGAGCCAGGGTGGAACTGAGATAGTCTAGGAGCTATCCTTTTTCCCTCTCACTCCAGCTGAAACCAGCTCATAAAATCTGCCTAATGTGTAAGAAAAAAGCACTGGCAGAAATAATACAAAATTACATACTGTTTTCACCCCAAAACAAAACTGCTACCCCTTCTCATACAGGCAAAAAGATGTAGTCAGTCATAAAAAGTTCAGGTATCAGAAAAGGAGACAAATAAGAAGAGGGAGATGAAGAGCTCTGACCAGCATATAGCAAGATAAGGGCAGGAAAACTTTGACAAGATTGTTGGCCGTACAAGTGGAACAAAAATTGGCCTAGACTGACACACAGAACTTTCTGGATGTTGAGAGGCCTAAAGCTGGCAAATTGTCAGGCAACGTCTCCTGTAGTCCAGTATTTCAGTTTTGGGTTCACAACCTTTGTTCTGTGCAGTTCCAGCACAAGCATGCTGCTGCTTTCAGGGAGTTGTTGGTTTTACTAAGTGCCTTAAAAATAAAAAAGATAAAAAATAAAAATAAATTAATCTAGTATAAGAAAAGCACTAGATACATTCCTGTAATGTTTTGAAAGCATTAAAAAGCAGTCCTGCAATCAGTCACAAGTTATTCTTGGCTGGTAGTACAGTATTTGAGAGGGCGGGAAAAGGCAAAGCAAAAAACAACACAATAAAAGAGGTGTGCAGTTAAGCCAGATAAAATTCAAGCAGAATGAAACCTACCCGTGTGGGGTAAGAAGGCTCCTGACCTCCCCTAACCCTCACTCAAGCCCTTGCACCCAAACTGGAGCAGCACATGGGTATTTCATCCTACTTACTACAAATCGATTGCTCCCATATTCAGAACAGAAGACACAAAGACATAGGGCACCTGGCATGTGCCAAGCAGACAGCTGCAAGTCTTCAACCAGGCTCTGGTGGCACAGCAAGGTAACAGGGTTGAATCCCAGAAAAGGACTCAGATTTGGTCCAGAAACATGAGGCAAAAAACAAGTACAGATTGTACAGATCTGAGGGTCACTTCTAGTTCCACTCTATAAAGACTGACATGTCATTTATTGAAGAGGACAGAATTCCTCGTGCATCCTTCCACAGACTCCTCTACTCCTAGTTAAAACAAATAGCTTCAATATAATTTAATGTGCTTTCCACTCAAAGATTTGACAAATGAATTACCAAGGAATTCAGAGACTGGTTAAAAAAAAAATTGAATGCATTTGCCCTAGAAATATAAAATTAAAAGACTCCATGAGTTAAATACCTCTCAAAAATTGAGATTGAATGACAGATTTGTGATCTGAATTTAAATCAGGATTAAAGGTATTTTATCCTGATTTAAAGAAAAAAAGCACACACGAAAAATTACCCAGCAGATGTTAGCATCATACCAACATTGCAAAATGCTGTTAGGTCTGCTGTGCAGAACTCATGGGTTTAGTGACTATGACCTGCTTTTATCTTCATAATCAGACAAATTTGGTAAAAATAAGGAACTCTACCTGAAAGTAATTAAAAGTTATCACAGAACGGTTTGGGTTGGAAGGGACCTCCAAAGGTCATCTTGTCAGCAGGGACATCCTCCACTAGAGCAGGCTGCCCAGAGCCCTGTCCTGCCTTCAAAGTCTTTGAATATCTCCAGGAATGGGGCCTAAACTATCTCCTTGGGCAAGCTGTTGCAGTATCCCACCACCACAAGGTGCAGACCTTGTTCCTCACATTCAATCTAAATCTGCTCTTCTCTCATTTCAAACCACTGCCCTCATCCTGTGGCTGCAGCCCTTTGCAACCAGTCCCTCTGCAGCTTTCTTGTAGTCCACTTCAGGTACTGGCAGGCTGCTCTTAGGTTTACCTGGAGCCTTCTCTTCTCCAGGCTGAACAACTCCAGCTCCCTCAGTCTGTCCTCATAGCAGAGGTGCTCCAGCCCCTGATCATTTTGGTGACATTCTCTGGACCTGCTTCACGTCCTTCCTGTGTTGAAAGCTCCAGATCTGGACACAACACTGCAGGTAAAGTCTCACCAGAGCAGAGCAGCAGAATCCCCTCTCTCCATCTGCTGGCCAGGTTGCTTTGAATGCAGCCCAGGCTGTCATTGTCCCTCTGTGTTCATACTCTGATACAAGCTACAGCATCAACAGAATTTTACTAAGCCTGACTTCAATCTAAATTTTGCATAATTTTCAGATTAACAGTTTTTGTCATGATTTTTAAAATGAGAAAATGACTATTACAAATTTTAAAGGATACCACAGACTGAGTTCTCATCACTGACAAGCTGCTTGCCAAATCCAGCCCTGACTTGGGCATTCTTTTTGTCACACTGAAGGCCTAGGGGCAGTCCTGATTCTTTCAAGGCTAAGCTTACACAGGATCACAGGGGTTGGAAGGGACTCAAGGAGATAATAGAGTCCAACTCCCCTGCCAGAGCAGGACCACTGTCTTGGTGGCTCTGAATAGGCCTGAGCATGTCTTGGCTTGCCCAGACATGTTCCCCTGCTTCCCCACCTTTTGTGCTGGGAGGAGCAACCACAGGAAGGGAACACAAAAGCCCAGGTTTTACCTAATATGGTCAGAATTGGCAAAATGCCATTCTGATTGGCTGATCTATGTCCAAAGTTAAACCAAACTCGGGCATGCATCGATAAAAGGAGATGAGTGGGTAACATGAGGCTCCCTCTCTGCTCCGCACTGCCATTGTTTTTTTTCTTCTGTGTGCTCTTGGTGTTGCCATTGTATCCTGCCTACCCCTCTGCAAGTCTCCAGCTATCCAGAGTCAAGAGGAACCAGGTCAGAGACTGCTATATCCCCAGCTTCCTGAGAAAAGGGTATGGGGAAGCTCCCAAGCCTCTGACAGCTTTGAAATCACTGACAGCAACCCCTCCACATGCTTTGGGCACTGCCTGATATTGTAATACAGCCCCGGAAATCCAGAGAGACTACTTTGTGAGTAAACACTCAAAAGCCTTTTGGAAAATGTCTAGCAAGATTCTGCAAATTTTCAAATGAATCAGAGTACCTCCTGCCTTAGCAGCAGAAAAGAGCCTCTCAAGGCCCCAGGTGGGCAAGAAGTGCAAAGGAACCAAAATATCTCTTTACAGTTTCAAGCTTGGTATTTGTTACATTGTTGCTAGTTATGTTCTTAAGTGTTCCAGATTCCCTGTTTATCTCCCTTTGCATAATGTTTTCATGACCTTGTGAAGAACCCATTATTATTAAAAATACTGGTGGGTAGCGAGTTTCTGAATAACAAAATTAATATACTATATTAATTTTCAAATTCTTATCTCGCATTCATACCTAACTGTTACAACCACACGATCTAGCACAGATCACAGAAGAACACATTCAGACAGGCCTTCAAAGTCTCCAGAGGAGATTCCACAACCTCTCTGAGGAGCCTGTTCCAGTGCTCTGTGATCCTTACAGTAAAGAAATTCCCCCTCATGTTGAGGTGGAACCTCTTGTGCTGCAACTTAGACCCACTGCTCCTTGTCCTATCACAGGGAGCAAGTGAGAAGAGCCTGTCCTCCCACCCCTGACCAGCCCTCAGATATTTATAAAAAAATATTGAATCCCCTCTCAGTCTTTTCCAGACTAAAAGGCCCCAGGTCCCTCAGCCTCTCCTCATAAGGCAGTTCTCCAGTCCTCTCACCATCCCTGTAGCCCTCCGATGGACCCTCTCCAGCAGATCCCTGTCCCTCTTAAACTGGGGAG
>VWZI01019517.1:10734-20855 GCA_013396835.1 Psilopogon haemacephalus
TAAGGTGAAAAGACCATATTTAAGAGATAAAGGAAAAAGAAAAGTGTGGGTTTGTTTTTTTTTTTTTTTTGGCCAGTCATCAATTATCATAAGAGAAGGGGAAGGGGGAGAAATTTTGCTTTAAAGGCGTGCTCAAGCCCTCCCCTCCTAATCTTCAAAGAGATAAAGGAGAGTGGCTGCCCTCAAATAAGCCACTCTGCCAAGAGGCAGCTGCTGCCCTGGGGCTTGGGGACCTTCATCCAGCCCCTAGAGAAGCCCAGGAGAAACTTGACCTGAGTGTGGTTTGGGGTTCAGCAGCAGATAAGCAAAAGAGGACAGGGAGAAATGGTGGCTCCAGCGGTGGGTGATGGCTTGTGGGGGTGCTGGGAGAGCCCTGGGCTTTGAGGTGGCACCAGGCAGCATGTGGGGAGGGCTTGTGGTCTTCCTCTCCCTCCAAGCCCCACTCCTCCTGCGTGGTTTGAACTCAGGACACCTCAAAAGACAACACCAAAAGTAATGCTTGGCAGTGACTGGCTTTGGCTGGATCTGCAGGAGCAGACCCTAGACACAGTCCTCTGAAGTCAAATGATCTCCAGCTGAGCTTGGATTAAGACTTCTGAGGCATTTCTGGGCTACTCAATTTAAGGAAGATGTTGGGGTGCTGGAAGGTGTCCAGAGAAGGGCAGCAAGGCTGGGGAGAGGGCTGGAGCACAGACCTGGGAGGAGAGGCTGAAGGAGCTGGGGGTGTGCAGCCTGCAGAAGAGGAGGCTCAGGGCAGACCTCATTGCTCTCTACAGCTACCTGAAGGGAGGTTGTAGCCAGGTGGGGTTGGACTCTTCTGCCAGGCACCCAGGGACAGAATGAGAGGACACAGGCTCAAGCTGCACCAAGGCTGGATACTAGAAAGAAGTTGTTCCCAGCATTGGAATGGGCTGCCCAGGGAGGTGGTGGAGTCCCCACCCCTGGAGGTGTTTAAGAGGAGGCTGCATGAGGCACTTAGTGCTATAGGTTAGTTAATTAAAAGGTTGGATAAAAGATAGGTTGGACTCAACGATCTCAAAGGTCTTTTTCAACCTGATTAATTCTGTGATTTTATGGTCTGGGGATGACAGTCAAGGGATGGACGATGGATGGAAGATGAACTGATGTGGTTACTGCTTCTGAGCACAATATGGAGATGCAAAGACCATAGGCTGGGACAGAACTACCACAGCCTAAGCTGTTGTGAAAGTCTAACCCTGGATTCTTTGCAGAGAAGACTTCTGTTACTTAGAGAATCACAGACTCACCCAGGTTGGCAAAGACCTTCAGGATCACCAAGGCCAACCTAGAAACCAGGCTGCCCAGGGAGGTGGTTGGGGCCAGATCCCTGGAGGTGTTTGCAGCCAGGCTGGATGAGGGTTGGTGTAGGGTAGGGTGTCCCTGGGCATGGCAGGGGCGTTGGAACTGGCTGATCCTTGTGGTCCCTTCCAACCCTGACTGTTTCTATGAAGGGAACATCTCTCTGTTCTCCCACACTGCTTGAACCTCATCTGGTTAATGAAGGCTCTGCAATACCTTTCCCCCCCAGGTTGCTCACCCTCAGCCTCCCCAGGATGAGGACCTGCCCTGGGTTTCCTCTGCCTTCTCCTTTATCTGAGATGCAAGTTGCCAGCAGCTCAGCACTGAGCTCCCCCAGGAGAGCTGCAAACCCTTGCTGCTGACATCATCCCAGCACCATCAGCACACTGGGGCTGGGCTGCCTGCTTCCAGCCACAGCAGAGGAATCCTACCATGGGTTGGGGACCTTAAAGATCACTTAGTTCCAACTTCCCCAACATAGGCAGGGGACACCTTACACTACACCAAGCTGCTCAAAGCCTTGTCCAGCCTGACCTTGAACACTTCCAGGCAGGAATCAGCTTCTTCAGCCAGCAGCACTGACCACAACTCCTGATTTGTTGCTGGAGATACAAGGAGGGGAAAGGTATTGCAGAGCCTTCATTAACCAGATGAGGTTCAAGCCCAGCAACCTCCCCCTCCACCACCTCCTTCCTCTAGGAACAAGAGCTGTGATTTAAATTACATGGAGGGGGTAGGATTTAGTGGGCTGCTGGGGGGTGTGCGAGGGGGACTTGGCTCACAGACTGCCATATCTGGAAGAGGGCTGCCCTTTGTGTATTGTGTTATGAGACAAAGGTGGAAGAAAACACCTGGAATGCTGAGGCCGGGGCGGGGGAGAGAGATTGCTGTGGCTGCTTACGAGGTTTGGGCCAGATTTGCAGAGCTCCTTGGAGAGCAACCACCTCTGCCAGGGGGACCTGCAAACCACGACGTGGAGAAGTAACTCGATGCCCAGAGAGCTGGGCTGGGGCTTGCTCTGGAGGGTGAGAAACCGTGGGCTAACCTGTGATGAGCAACAGGCAGGGAAGCTGTGCGGTGCCTTCCGCAGCCCAGAGGCAGGGACCTGCTCCAGCTGTCAAGCAGAGGCAATCCGTGCCTGTGAGGTGGTGGATTTGCTCCCTGCACACAGCCAGGACCACCTCCTTTCCCATGTGTTGACAGGACTGCACTCAAGCACCTAAAGATATATAAAAATGTGCCTGCTGGGAAGGAGCTGAGGGCTGAGCTGAGCAGCTGACTCCTCCTGAGCTCACAGGCTTGCACCTTGCTGGCCTCCTTCCTCCACATCTCAACCAGGGCTTCATCCTCCCCCCCCGCCCCAAAACCATGGCACCCCTTATGGCCAAGGGCAGGGAACCCTATCAGTAGGCTCTACAGCTCTGCTATACCTGCAGGGACATGGTGCAAACGTCTTCTGCAGCCAAAGAGATCACAGAATTGGTTGGGTTGGAAGAGACCTTGAAGGTCAACAAGCTCAACCTTCAACCCAGCACCACCACGGTCACTAAGCCATGCCCCCAAGTGCCATGTCCACACATTTCTTGAACACCTCCAGCCATGGTGACTCCACCACCTCCCTGGGCAGTCTGTCCCAATGCCTGACCTCTCTTCCAGCAAAGAAGTTTTTCCCTAATATCCAACCTAAAGCTCCCCTGGAAGAGCCAAGGGAGAAGGAAAAGAGAAAACACAAAGACAAACCTCCTCCTCTTGCTGGGCAGTCCCTCATCACAGACACAAAGAGATGGGTCAGAGGTTTGCTGGGCACTGGTAATGATTTTCCTACTCTTCCAATCTTGGTGCACCACAAATAGAGGCTGGGTGAGCAGTGGCTTGAGAACAGTCTGGAGGAGAAGGCCTTGGGGGTGTCAGTTGGTGACAAAGTGCCCAGGAGCCAGCACTGGTCGCTGGCAGCCCAGAGGCAGCTGTGTGCTGGCTGCAGCCAGAGCAGGGAGAGCAGCAGCACAGGGAGGGGATTCTGCCCCTCTGCTCTGCTCAGACCTTACCTGCAGCACTGCCCTACAGTTCTCATGTCTTCAGCATAAGGAGGACAAGGAACTGCTGGAGAGGGTCCCGAGGAGAGCCATGAAGATGCTCAGACAGTTGGAGCAACTCCCATATGAGGACAGGCTGAGTTGAGGTTGTTCAACCTGGAGAAGAGAAGGTTCCAGGGTGACCTTAGAGCAGCCTTCCAGTACCTGAGGGGGGCTGCAGGAGAGCTGGGGAGGGACATTTGACAAGGACTGGGAGTGACAGGGAAGGTTTGAAGCTCGAGCAGGGGAGATTAGGAAGAAATTCTTTGCAGTGAGGGTGGTGAGACACTGGAACAGGCTGTGGCTCTCCCCTCCTTGAAGGTGTTCAGCTCCAGGTTGGGTGAAGCCTTGAGCAACCTGGGCTGGTGGGAGGCATCCCTGCCCATGCTGCGGGGGCTGGACCTAGATGACCTTGAAGGTCCCTTCCAACACAAACCCTTCTGTGATTCTCTGCAATGTGAAAGCAGAAGGTCAGAGTGGGTTGGAGTTAAGGATGCAAAGACCTCAAGCACCAAAGCAGGGTCATGTATGTGTGTGTGTGTGCGCATGTGTGTGCATGTGTGTGTGTGTACATGTGTGTGTGTATATGTGTGTGTGCTCGTGTGTGCGTGCATGTGTATATGTGTTTGTGTGTGCGTGTGTGTGTGTGAGTGTGTGCGTGTATGCTCGTGTGTGCGTGCATGTGTGTGTTTGTGTGTGTATGTACATGTGTGTGTATGTGTGTGTACATGTGTGTGTGTGCACGCATGTGTGTGTGTACATGTGTGTGTGCGTGTGTGCTCATGTGTGCGTGCATGTGTATATGTGTTTGTGTGTATGTGTGTGTGTGCGTGTGCGCATGCCTATGTGTGTATATGTGTGTGCGTCTGTCCTCGTGTGTGCGTGCATGTGTGTATGTGTTTGTGTGTGTGTGTGTGTATGTGTTTGTGTGTGCGTGTGCATGTATGTATGTATGTGTGTGTGTGTGTGTGTGTGTCCCAATGCTACCTCCAAGGGTACCCTGGGGGTGCTGATGGCAATTCGGAGGCTCTGACTAAGCAGCAGCAGAGCAGACGTGTGAGACACGGCACCTCCCTTCCTACCGGCAGGAAGGCAAAGCCCCATAAAGAAATGGTGAGAGGAAAGATACTGCAGGTTCTCCTTAGAAAGCGCCTGGAAGCTGCCTCGGAGGCGAGGAGGAGGAGGGAGGAGAGAAGAGGAGAGGAGGAGGAGGAAGGGCAGCTGACTGACAGCCTGATTTAAGACCTGCCTGGAGAAGCAAACAAAAGCCATTGAAAAGTGCAGCATCCAGGCAAAGTGAGGAGGTTGTATTTTCACAAGTGAGGACTGATGGTAAGAGCAGCCTAATCCCCCCGGCGGACTTTCCACACCTCCGCAGCGCGGCCGAGCGGGGCCAGCTGCTTCGTCTTGCAGCAATAACAGCGGCGGGGCTGGGGGGATTCGAACAGGATGGGCTGGGAAGGAGCCACTCGCCACGCAGCCAGCCCCGAACCTGCTTGGCTTTCCAAGCCCTTCCCCCCCAAACCCCTGCCTTTTTTCCAGCCTGGAGAGGAGAAGGCTCCGGGGAGACTTTTAGAGTACCTGAAGGGGGCTGCAGGAGAGCTGGGGAGGGACTTCTTAGAAGGATGGAGGGGATGGGTTGAAGGTGGAAGAGGGGAGATTTAGACAGGAGAGAAGGAAGAAATTCTTTGGAGTGAGGGTGGTGAGACACTGGAACAGGC
This sequence comes from Psilopogon haemacephalus, assembly GCA_013396835.1. NCBI lineage: Eukaryota > Metazoa > Chordata > Aves > Piciformes > Megalaimidae > Psilopogon > Psilopogon haemacephalus. The sequence goes on from VWZI01019517.1 coordinate 15,848, forward strand.
TACAGGAAAGCTGAGGAGGGACTTTTTATAAGGATGCATTAAAACTGGAAGAGAGGAGATTTAGACTGGAGAGAAAGAAGAAATTCTTTGGAGTGAGGGTGGTGAGACACTGGAAGAGGCTACAGGAGAGCTGGGGAGTGACTTCTTGTAAGGATGGAGGGAGTGGACTGAAGCTGGAAGAGGGGAGATTTAGACTGGAGAGTAGGAAGAAATTCTTTCGAGTGAGGGTGGTGAGACACTGGAAGAGGCTACAGGAGAGCTGGGGAGTGACTTCTTGTAAGGATGGAGGGAGTGGACTGAAGCTGGAAGAGGGGAGATTTAGACTGGAGAGTAGGAAGAAATTCTTTCGAGTGAGGGCGGTGAGACACTGGAACAGGCTGCCCAAGGAGGTTGTAGATGCTCCATCCCTCCCTGGAGACACTCAAGGCCAGGCTGGATGACGGCCTTGAGCAACCTGGGCTAGTGGCAGATGTCCATCCCTGTGGCAGGTTATTTGGAACTAGATGATCTTCCAACCCAACCCATGCTATGATTCTAATTGCAGAACCCAAACAAATTCTAGAGGAGAGTGAGAAATGTCACCTTGCCCTGAACAGCTGAGGTTCAGTGACCTCCTCACAACTGCTCTAATCCCCTTCCAGAAGCCTTTGCTGATGCCACAAATCAGAATGTTTCCTTTCCCCGTGTTAAAGCTGCTGGCAAAGAATAAAACCCACACAAACTGATCCAGCTCCATCTCCTGTGCAGATCAACCACTCAGGCAGCAAACCAAGGAACCTCAATCCAACAACTCTTTGTCTGCACCTGGCTTAAAAGCCTACATCTGATGGTTAAAGAGCAAAAGGCAAACATCCTCCTCCTTCTCCTCCTCCATCCATCCCTTTCCAGTCCATTGAGTTCATCTTAACCATCTGCAAGGCTCCATAGAGATGTCTGAGGATGGACTCGTAATGAAATGAATATGGGAGGTGGTTCACCTGGGGTGGTGGAACATTTAGGCCTGACAGCCTAACAAGTTCCTGCAGGCTTATTAAGCCCCAATCTGGCATCTGGGAGCTCAGGGGATGCGTCTGGAGGATTAAAAGCAGCTGAGGTAGCTCTTGGTAGCCAAAGCACACTGAGAATCGACTCCATCAGCCTGAGCTGCTGGGGCAGAGAACTCATTTAAAGAACACTTCAGGTGAGGAGCATGCTGGTTGTGCCAGCTTGGCTGCTGGCTGCTAAACCCCACCAGGAGAAGGGACTGATCCCTTCCACACCGCAGCTGATGACATTCTCAGGGTGGAGCAGGTCTGTGAACACCATCTGCAGGGTGATCAAGCCTCACACGCCTGAGTGCTCCTGCTGGTTGCTGTTAGCAAGAGCACCCTGTGCTCTCCAGATCTGAGGAGATGCACCACCTCTGCCTCCCAGGTACTGCCATGACATCTGCAAAGCAGACCAGAGAGAATCTGCTCCTTTCCTGCTCTGAGAGAAAATGAATGAACCTACCCACTCGAGCTGAAATTGTTCAAAGGGGCAGATGATGGATCAAGGTCTCCCCCTTGCAAGCTTTTCCAGTGTCTCACCACCCTCAGAGTAAAGAAATTCTTCCTACTGTCCCATCTAAATCCACCCTGCTCTAGTTTCAAACCATTGCCTCCCCGTCCTGTCACCCTTATCAAAAGTCCCTCTCCAACCTTTCTGTAGCCCCCTTCAGATACTGAAGACCTTCTTCTGCCCTCTCACCAGCACATCTCACCCACAGAATCAAAGCATTAACCAGGTTGGAAAAGACCTCTAAGATCATCAAGTCCATCTTGTCACTTAAAACTTCTGATTAACTAAGCCATGGCACTAAGTGCCTCATGCAGCCTCCTCTTAAACACCTCCAGGGATGGGGACTCCACCACCTCCCCAGGCAGCCCATTCCAATGCCAATCACTTTTGCTGGGAACAACTTCCTAACATCCAGCCTGAACCTGCCCTGGCACAGCTTGAGCCTGTGTCCTCTCCTTCTGTCCCTGGGTGCCTGGCAGAAGAGCCCAACCCCACTTGGCTACAACCTCCCTTCAGGTAGCTGTAGAGAGCAATGAGCTCTGCCCTGAGCCTCCTCTTCTGCAGACTGCACACCCCCAGCTCCCTCAGCCTCTCCTCCCAGGGCTGTGCTCCAGCCCTTCTCCAGCCTTGCTGCCCTTCTCTGGACACCTTCCAGCACCTCAGCATCTTTCTTAAATGGAAGGGCCCAGACCTGGGCACAGCACTCAAGGTGTGGCTTGACCAAGGGCAGAAGGACTGCCCTGCTCCTGCTGGCCACACTGCTCCTGATCCAGGCCAGGATGCCATTGGCCTTCTTGGCCACCCAAACCATTCTGCTCAGCCTGTTATTTCTAAACCCCTCATGCTGCCTATATGCTTCCAGCACAGGACCTGCAGCTAACACTGCTGCTTTGCCTCTCCAGAGCAGGATTTAGCCCCCTTCTCTCCCCCTCCTCCCTCCTGAAGCAAGCTGAGTAGCCAAGCACATTGCAGCCAGCACTTCCAAATCCTCTTCTCCTTCCCTAATGCCTCACTGCAGGTCTTCAGAGAATCAGTCAGGGTGGGAAGGAACCACAAGGATCATCCAGCTCCAACCCCCCTGCCAACAGCCTTGCTGCCTGGCCCTGGCCCCCAAGGCTGATGCATCTCCTCCGAGCTGTGAGCACATCCAACACACGACCCCCACAACCTCCCCAGCTCCAGCCTTTCTCCCCCCACCTCCCCAGCAGCTGGGAGGGATGGGGAAGAAGCAGGAAACCCCAGAGCCCTGAGCTTCACTGCACTTTAGCTGTGAATGGAAGGAACAGGAGAGCGAGCACCTCACCAAGCAATTGCTTCCACGAGCCTCACCTTAGACATCTGCCTGGAAAATGGAAAAAAAAGAAAAGAAGAAAAAAAAAAAGAGGGGGAAGGGAAGCAAAACAAAAGAAAAAAATAAAAGGGAAAAGGCAGCCCAAAGGCCTCCCATCTAATTGATTTCCTGATGGAGACAGATGTTTTAGTGCTTGCTGTTTATTGAGCGGGACCCGAGCTGGAGAGCTGCAGCCTTGCTGCTCCCCAGGGGCTGCTCTCCCCCTCCCAGCCCTCAGTGAGGGTGATGGTCCCAACCATTTCCAGTGGTGCTGTCAGCAGCCCCAGCACTGATGGAGATGGATGAGAAGGTTGAGGTTGTGAGTGCTGCCTTTAGCTGGCAGGTGTGTGCAGCAGCCTCCTGCTTTCCAAGAACCAAAAGGGGCTGAGTGCTTCCCAAGAGTGTCAGCCTGCCCTAAGCCATAGACCTGTTTGGCTTGGAAAAGACCTCCAAGGTCATCAAGTGCAACCATCAACCTGAGGCCATCATGGCCATTAAACCATAGAATGGTTTAGGTTGGAAGGGAGCTCAAAGCTCAGCCAGTTCCAACCCCCCTGTGCCATAGGCAGGGACACCTCCCACTAGAACAGGTCACTCAAGGCCTCATCCAACCTGGCCTTGAACACCTTCAGGGAGGGAGAAGCCACAACCTCCCTGGGCAACCTGTGCCAGTGTCCCACCACCCTCACTGCAAACAACTTCCTCCTAACATCCAGATTCAATCTCCCCTCTGCCAGTTTGAACCCATTCCCCCTCCTCCTGTCATTACAAGACCTTGTCAATAGTCCCTCCCCAGCCCTCCTGTAGCCCCCTTCAGATACTGGAAGGCCACTCCAAGGTCTCCTGGAAGCCTTCTCTTCTCCAGGCTGCAGAGCCCCAACTCTCTCAGCCTATCCTCATAGCAGAGGTTCTCCAGCTCTCTGATCATCTTGATGGCCTCCTCTGGACTCCTCCAACACTTCCATGTCCTTCTTGTGTTGGGGGCTCCAGAACTGCACACAATGCTCTATCTGGGGTCTGACAAGAGCAGTGCCATGGCCACAGGTTTCTTGAACACCTCCAGGCGTGGGGATTGGTGGTGCTGGGTTGATGGTTGGGCTGAGCGATCTCAGAAGTCTTTTTGCAAGCCAAACAGTTCTGTCAGATGAAAAAATTCCCTTTTCCATAAAGCAATTGGAAACCAACATTTGCCAGGCAGTAACACTGGACTAACAGCAAACATGTTGGGGAGTCTCAACTTGGGGACACAGCTTAATGGCCATGGTAGGGTTGGGTCAATAGCTGGGGTCAGTGATCAAGTTTTTTTTTGCAAGCCAAACAATTCTGTCAGATGAAAAATTCCCTTTTCTGTAAAGCAATTGGAAATCAACATCTGCCAGGACTAAGAGCAAACATGCTGGGGAGTCTCCACTTGGGGACAGGGTTTCATGGCCATGGTGGGGTTGGGCTGGTGGTTGGGCTTGACCTCAGAAGTATTTTTGCAAGCCAAACAATTCTGTCAGATGAAAATTTCCCCTTTCTGTAAAGCAATTGGGAGCAAACATCTGCCAGGCAGTAACACTGGACTAAGAGCAAACGTGTTGGGGAGTCTCAACTTGGGGACAGGGTTTAATGGCCATAGTGGGGTTGGGTTGATGGTTGGGTTCAGTGATCTCAGAAGTTTTTTGCAAGCCAAACAATTCTGTCAAATTGAATGTTCACTTTCTGCAAAGCAATTGGAAACCAACATTTGCCAGGCAGTAACATTGGGCAAAAAAGTAGACATGTTTGGGAGTCTCAGCTTGGGGACAGAGTATGATGGCCATGGTGGGGTTAGGTCAATGGTTGGGCTCGGTGATCTCAGAGGTCTTTTCCAACCCAAGCAATTCTATGACTCCAGCAAATGCCTTTCCTGGTCATGTCCCACCACCCAGCCCAGCAGAAGGAGCCAGAGCTCTGACATCCTGCCACCAGGAACAATGCTCAGTGTCACCTGCTCCGAGGGATCAGCATGAAAGCTTTGTCTGGGCTCAGCAGCCACCTCCCCCCTTCCAAGGAGTCCTTTCTGCCAGCAGCCTGCAGAAGAGCTGACTGCAGCACTTCAAAAGGAAAACTTCACGCATGGGTAAAGGTCTTTTAAAATGGGATTTAAAATTTCAT
>VWZI01019517.1:29791-47857 GCA_013396835.1 Psilopogon haemacephalus
TTCTATTCTACTTATTCTTTTCTGTTCTCTCAGCAGCACAAGGCTGAGGTTGCAGCTGCCTGCAGTCAAAGCACTCAGAGCACAGACTGAAGCTCAAACAGCCGAAGACCTACATTTGCACCACTCCACCACACAAATGCTCTTCAGATCATGGATCACCACCTTGCAAAAGAATCAAGAGCAAGCTGAAGGGCTACAAGGATGCTGAGGGGACTGCAGCACTGCCTGATGAGAAGAGGCTGAGGGACCTGGGGCTGCTTAGTCTGGAACAAAGAAGACAGAGAGGATTTAAGGAACGTTTATAAATATCTGAGGGCTGGGGGTCAGGAGTAGGGGGACAGGCTCTGCTCACTGCTCCCTGGGATAGGACAAGGAACAATGGATGGAAGCTGCAGCACAGGAGATTGCAGCACAGTACAAGGAGGAACTTCTTTGCTGTAATGGTCCCAGAGCACTGGCACAGGCTGGCCAGAGAGGTTGTGGAGTCTCCTTCTCTGAAGCCTTTCAAGGTGTGCCTGGATGTGTTCCTGTGTGACCTGAGCTAGACTATATGGTCCTGCTCTGGCAGGAGGGTTGGACTGGATGATCTCTTTGGGTCCCTTCCAACCCCTGACATCCTATGATCGGGAAACCACCAAGCAGGAGGTGCAAGCGGACACCAGCCCTGCCCGCGGTCGGCCAGCTGGGTGTGTTGACACCAAACCGCGGGAAAACCACCTCAAATCCAGCTGTTCCTACCGAGACCCAACCCTCGGGAGATGCAGGATGACAGGAAGCAGCAGGACTGGAGCATTCCCGGTGCCGGGAGCAGTCCGGTCCCCGGTACCGGAGCCACTAGAGGGCGGTCGCGGAGTGTCCCGCACCGCAGCGCTGCGAACGGCGAGCGGGGAGCAGCCAGGGATGCTCATGGGGGGATGCACAGGGACACATCACAGGATGTTAGCCTCTGGAAGGGACCCAAAGACATCATCGAGTCCAACCCCACTGCCACATCAGGACATCTGCCTTTCCCGAAGATGACAAAGGAAGCCCTTTTGAAGTATCATAGAATCACAGAATCAGTCAGGGTTGGAAGGGACCACAAGGATCAGCCAGTTCCAATTCCCCTGCCATGCCCAGGGACACCCCACCCTAGATCAGGCTGCCCACAGCCTCTGCCAGCCTGGCTGCAAACACCTCCAGGGATGTGGCCCCAAACACCTCCCTGGGCAACCCATTCCAGGCTCTCACCACTCTCATGCTGAAGAACTTCCTCCTCACATCCAGTCTGAATCTCTCCACCTTCAGCTTTGCTCCATTCCCCCTAGTCCTACTGATAGCCTCAGAAGTCCCTCTCCAGCTTTTTTGTAGGCCCCCTGCAGATACTGGAAGGCTGCAATGAGGTCACCTGGGAGCCTTCTCTTCTCCAGCCTGAACAGCCCCCACTGTTTCAGTCTGTTTAGGCTGAAGCCTTACTGGTGGGTAAGAAGAGAGGAAAGTTACCTTTATCATCCATGTGGCATCCCAGATGCTCCCAGGCTGCTGCAGCTCCAAGCCACCACTCTCAGCACAACACAGAAAGGTCCAGCCTCAGCTGAGTCTGCTTTTGTGCCCTGCTAATGAGGCTAATTTAGGGGAAACCTGCCCAAGACAGGCAGGTGCCAGCAGTTAGAACCAGAGAACTGCTCACCCAGAGCTTGCAACCCCACTGCTGCTGCCAAGCCACCGCCACTAAACCACAGCCCTCAGATCCCCAGGAACACATCCAGATAGATCTTGAAAGGCTCCAGAGAAGGAGACTCCACAACCTCTCAGACAGCAAGTGGGCAGAGCCTGCCCCTTGCCTCCTAAGCCCCAGCCCTTAGATCTTTATAAACATTTCTTAGATCCCCTCTCAGTCTTCTCTTCTCCAGAGTAAGCAGCCCCAAGCCCCTCAGCCTCTCCACATCAGGCAGTGCTCCAGTCCCCTAATCATCCTTGTAGCCCTCCCTTGGACCCTCTCAAGCTGATCCCTGTCCCTCTTCAACTGGGGAGCCCAAAACTGAAGGCAGTACTCAAGATGAGGTCTCAGCAGGGCAGTGTAAAGGGGTAGGAGAACCTCCCTGGATCTGCTGGACACCCTTGGATCCAGGACCCCCTTGGCCACAAGGGCTCATTGCTGCTCCATGCTATCCACCAGGACACTTTGCACTAGCTCAGGCTGTCTAGAGCCTCATCCAGCCTGGCCTTCACCAGCTCCAGGGATGGGGCAATGCTCTGGGGAGGGCTCTGCTCTGCTGTTTCCCCTGCACCACATCCTCACGGACACGGAGGGGCTCCCAGGAGAAGCATCCCAGCCTTGAGGACTTTCCTCTGCCCAGCTCCATCCCCTGCTCCGGGCGCTTCCCCCGGGTGCCACCAGCCCCTGCGTTTATCAGGCTGGGGCGGTGGGAGATAGGGAGGGAGGCTGATAAGCCCTCAAGTGGCAGCGTGCTGTAAACATTCCCACTGGTGCTGTTAGATTAGAGCTCTGGGAAAATGCCTCCAGCCCCTCGGCCCACCAGCACGGCAGGCTGAGCTTGGGGGGGCTGCAGAGCTGTTGAAAAGCCCTGTCGGAGCTGAAGTGCTTGGCTGGCTGGCTGCTACCTCCCAGGGTCCCAGGGCTTGGCAGGGGTCTGAGCAGCAGCTCTAGGAAGGTTAGTTTGGCATCCCACCCTGCAGACAGTCTCTCTCTCTCTCTGGATCCATGAGCTGCATTGCTTTTTTTTCTTCTTCTTTTCCCTAAGTAGGAAGAAATTTCACTTCTCCCTCCCTTTGCCTTCCAGATCCTGGGTGGCCAGAGGTGCCAGCTGGCTAGAAGGACACTGCTTGTGTGCTTTAGCATCACAGAATTGCTTGGCTTGGGAAAGACCTCTGAGGTCGAGTCCAACCTAAGAGCACCATGGCCATAAAACTATGTCCCAATGTGCCACAGCCACACCTTTCTTCATCACCTCCAAGGGAGGTGAAACGAGCTGAAACTCCCTCCACACCAATGGAAATCAGCTGTTGGTGGCTGATGATGCCAACTTGGAAGGCAGGTGAAATGATTACTTAAGCAGTCCAGGAGTGGTCTTCAGGCTGGTAGCCTTGGAGGTTCTCAGATGCAGGTGAAATGATTACTTAAGCAGTCCAGGAGTGGTCTTCAGGCTGGTAGCCTTGGAGGTTCTCAGATGCAGGTGAAATGATTACTTAAGCAATCCAGGAGTGGTCTTCAGCCAGAGAGGAACAAGGAGTAGATCTGGCTGGCAAAAGCTCTCTGTTCATATATTCCTTTTCTCCTTATCTTGAGAAGGACCCTGAACGTGTGTCAGCAGTGTGCCCAGGTGGCCAAGAAGGCAAATGGCATCCTGGCTTGATCAGGAGCAGTGTGGGCAGCAGGAGCAGGGCAGTCCTTCTGCCCCTGTGCTCAGCACTGCTTAGGCCACACCTTGAGTGCTGTGTCCAGTTCTGGGCCCCTCCATTTAAGAAAGATGTTGAGATGCTGGAAGGTGTCCAGAGAAGGGCAGCAAGGCTGGGGAGGGCCTGGAAAACAGCCCTGTGAGGAGAGGCTGAGGGAGCTGGGGGTGTGCAGCCTGCAGAAGAGGAGGCTCAGGGCAGATCTCATTGCTCTCTACAGCTACCTAAAGGGAGGTTGTAGCCAAGTGGGGTTGGACTCTTCTGCCAGACACCCAGGGACAGAACAAGAGGGCACAGTCTCAAGCTGTGCCAGGGCAGGTTCAGGCTGGATGTTAGGAAGAAGTTCTTCCCAGCAAGAGTGGTTGGAATTGGAATGGGCTGCCTGGGAAGGTGATGGAGACCCCATCCCTGGAGGTGTTTAAGAGGAGGCTGCATGAGGCACTTAGTGCCATGGCTTAATTAGAAGGGTTAGGTGCTAGGTTGGACTCGATGGTCCTAGAGGTCTTTTCCACCTTGGTTAAGGCTGTGATTGTGTGAAGCATTCCTGGTTTCAGGCATGTCCCGCAGCGGTGGAAGCTGAGCGCTGAGCAGAGCAGCCGCAGATGCCTTTCTGTGCCGCTCGGAGGCAACCTCCCCTCCTGCTCCTAATCCCCAACAGCTCCGCGGCCCTTCGGGCGGCTTTCAAAGCTCGCAGGCAGCCACCAGAGCCCTTCCACTCCCACTTTCTCCCTAATATCTCCACAGTGAGTAAATCTCCAGCATTTTAGGGCTCTCCAATCCATTATTTTTACATTTGCAGTGGATTCCCTGGCCCCGTTACTAATGAAAACCTCCAGGAAAGCTCCTCAAATACGAGCTTTGACTTTCTGCCCAGGACCTGTGGACAAGGATGAAGAAAAAAAAAGAAGAAATAAAATGAAATAAAATAAAATAAAGGAGGCAACGTTAATAAAGCAGGAGGTTTCTATTAAGTCTGAGGAACTGGATGCTCTGGCTTTCTTGGATGCTGAAATCCTCCAGTGCAGGATAAATCTTCTACACTTCATTTTCCCAATCTCTCCTTCACTATATTTCAGGAGGAGGTTGCTAGCATCAGAGTAAATAATGTCCTAGCTGCAAACGTGGGGTCTGTGGAGTGGCCNAGGGGGTTGGGTCTGGGGGAGGTTTTAATTAGCCCCCAGTACCAATAACGAGGTTAGCTCACACACTTCCTTCCCCTGCCTCTGACTCCTTGGGGGCTGGGGAAGGAAGTGTGTGAGCTAACCCCGTGGAGGTGATCACCAAAGTCACTACGCAAATCCAGCACCACCTTGGTGTGATCAAACCTCCACTCCCCTCCCCAAACCCTTTTTTCCTCCCAGCAGGATGTGTTTCCCATCTGCACGTGCAGGAACTTTGTCTTCTTCGCACAGCCTCTGCATTTTTACACCCCTCAGCTCCTCCCAAAGATGGCAAAGCTGTTGTCTGGAAGTGTTCCTGCCAGCTTTCGCTGCAGAAGAAAAGGGAGCAAGCCCATGGGGTTCTGCAAGCCTGAAGGTCAGGCTGGGAGATGACTTTCTTTGGCTTTTATAGAGTCATAGAGTGGTTTAAATCGGAAAAGACCTCAAAGCTCATCCAGTTCCAACCTCCAAGCATAGAATGGTTTAGATTGGAAGGGACCTCAAAGCTCATCCAGTTCCAGCCTCCAAGCATAGAATGGTTTTGGTTGGAAGGGACCTCAAAGATCATCCAGTTCCAACCCCTCACCATAGGCAGGGACACCTCATGCTAGAACAGGTCACTCAAGGTCTAACTTGGTCCTGAACACCTCCAGGGAGGTTGTGGATCACAGAATCACCAAATGTGGTTCTGACACACCCCCCACACCCCCCTCGACCTCCAGCCCTCAGATATTTATAAACATTTTTTAAATCCCCTCTCAGTCTTCTCCAGACTAAGCAGCCACAAGTCCCTCAGCCTCTCCTCATCAGGCAGTGCTCCAGACCCCTCAGCATCCTCACATCCCTCCCTTGGACCCCCTCCAGCACATCTCTGTCCCTCTTCAAATGGGGAGCCCAAAACCAAAGGCAGTACTCAAGATGGGCTCTCACCTGTGATGTCCTATCACAGGACACCATTAACAAGAGCCTGGCTCCTTCATCTTGACACCTACCCTTCAGATATTTATAAATGTTGGTAAGATCTTCTCTCAGCCTTCTCTTCTCCAGACTAAACAGCCCCAGGGCTCTGAGCCTTTCCTCCTCAGGCAGATGTTGCAGCATCCTACTGCTCCCAGCCACTGCTGTAGCATCATCATTATCATCTCAGTTGAGGTTCCATACCTCTGCCAAGAGGAGCAGCTGTCGACCCCTCTCCTGCCTTTGATCAATAGTGTCCCAATCTCAGCGTTCAATGGCATCAATTATTTATCTCTAATTGGATTGGATGCTCCCTTGGTCTCGCTGAATCAATTAATGAGCATTTGCCAGCAGAGCTCGTGGTGCTCTCCAGAGAGACTTGTCACAGCAAGACCAGTGACAACTGCTGCTAGAAAGGTTGAGAGGAGCAGGAGAGAAACCTCTTGGGGGGGTCCTTTCTTTGGGGGACAGGTTTAGCTGCTGTGGCTCTCAGGCATTTGGCCTGGAAGAGGAGCTTCACAAAACCTTTGTTCTCACTGCAAGGCCTTTTCTTGAAAGCTCCTTGAGGTCCATGTGGAACTTGAGGAAGTCTTACCAGATGTGGCTGAGGGAACTGGGATTGTTTAGTCTGGAGATGAGGAGGCTGAGGGGAGACCTCAGTGCTCTCTACCTCTCCCTGAAGGGAGGTTGCAGTGATGTGGGGGTTGGGCTCTGCTCCCTAGTGTCAGGTGACAGAATGAGAGGCAATGACCTGAAATTGTGCCAGGGGAGGGTTAGGTTGGAGATGAGGAAAAGGTTCTTCCCTGGAAATGTGGCCAGGCATTGGAAGAGGCTGCCCAGGGAGTCCCCATCTCTGGAAGCATTCAAGAAAGTTTCAGCCATGGTATTTTGGGACATGGTTTGATGGCCAATGGTGGTACTTAGGTCCATGGTTGGACCCGCTGACCTTAGGAGGCTTTTCTAACCAAACCAATTCTATTGCTCTGGAAGTCCTAAGTCAGCACTGAACTCTCTGCATCTCTTCTGCCCATCAGCAGAAGTCCTTCATCCTCCATTTGTCATCCAAAATAGATTAGTTTACAATCTCAAACTGCTTTTCAAGGACAGCAGTCACCTGTCCCATAACTCTGACCATCTTTGGGGTGGCTGAGCTCAGGGTGAGGACACCCTGACACCGACAGGCCCCTGGGCAAGAGCGACCCACTGCACACCAGCAGCTGCCTTTGATAACAAAGGATCTCCAAGAACTTGCAAGCTCTCCTCCTGTTCAGCTCAGGCAATCTTGAAGCATGTGTTAATGGTTTAAAGAAGCAACCCACTGGAGAAAGCCTCATTTGTCAGGAGCAGCTCCTCGAAATTTCATCGGAACTGGATGAAGGCAGCCCAGGATGGAGCAAGTTAGGGCGCAGACAGGAGCGCTGATGAATGGTTCGCACTGGCTGCTACCACGGCCCTTTGAAAGCTCCTTCAGCTGAAGCTCTGCAGATCAGCATCAGTGACTCCTGAGGAGAAGCAGGGCAGCTGAGCTGGGTTTCTGAACTCCTGTGCACAGCCACACATCAACACAATGCCTGACAGGAGGGCTCCTCAGCCCCCACTCCCCAACCCCCCCAAGCCGTCCCAGATGCTATAGGCAATCAAGCCCTGGGCTGCCATGGAGTGCGGTGGCTGCAGAGGCTCAGATATCACCTTCAGAAGCCCAGCACAGCTTCTGCAACTGCATATTTAAGATAGAAGAAAATCCAGCACTGCTGCAGTTCCTGAAAAAGCCTTCTAAGATCGCTGCATCTCCCTTCCTGGTTGTGTTCAAGGCCAGGTTGGATGAGGCTTTGAGCAACCTGGTCAAGTGCTACGAGGATGCTCAGGGGGCTGCAGCACCTCTGCTGTGAGGACAGACTGAAAGAGTTGGGGCTGTGCAGGCTGCAGAAGAGGAGGCTCCCAGGGGACCTTCTTCTGGCCTTCCAGGATCTGAAGGGGGCTAGAAAAACCTGGGGAGACTTTTTAGGCTATCAGATAGTGACAGGACTAGGGGGAATGGAGCAAAGCTGGAGGTGGGGAGATTCACATTGGATGTGCGGAAGAAGTTCTTCACCATGAGAGTGGTGAGAGCCTGGAATGGGTTGCCCAGGGATGTGGTTAGGGCCTCATCCCTGGAGGTGTTTGCAGCCAGGCTGGCAGAGGCTGTGGGCAGGGGGGTTGGAACTGGCTGACCCTTGTCATCCCTTCCAACCCTGACCGATTCTATGTGGGAGGTGTCCATGCCTGTGGCAGGGATGACCTTTAAAGTCCCTTCCAACCCAAACCATTCTATGAATCTACAACACAATTCTCCTGGTGGATTCTTCCTCTGCCCCATCATAGAGCTTTTTAGGCCCCGCAGCAGCCTTCTCCATGCTGATTTTCAGCAGATGTGGTGCTAATGACCAACAACTTAATCTCAGTGCCTTAATATAGTGCTGGGGCGTGATAAGTCCCAAATTGCTGTCATCATGGGCGTGAGGATGATCTGGTCATTGTTCAGGACTGTCCTCCTCTGATGATTACATGAAGGGTAATGCCTTTTCCTCCATCTACTCCCACTCTGCTTCCAAATTTAAAGCTGCTTGGGCATTAGACACTTCTCTCTCTCTCTGGGGGCTTAATGAGAGGCCAGGATGCAGATGTTCCGATAAGGCCATGACAAATTGCAAGTGGAGAAGCAATATTAAACTTGACCGATTACAGGAGGCCAAACTCTGCCTCCAGAAGCTGAGTGATGGTCAGAGAAGGGCCCCAGCAGCTCTGCTAAAGCAGCTGCTCCCCACCACGTGCCGTGTGCTGGTGAGGGCAGAGCAGACGGCTCCCAGCCCAACCAAATACTGCCACACAAAGCTGGGAGCCAGAGATGAACTATGCAGGACTTGGGGAGGGAGCAGATGGGTGAGGGGTTGTCTTGGTTCCTACACTGGCATCTGGTGATAGAACCAGTTTCCCCTCTGGCATCAGGTGAGAGAACCAAACTCGGATCATAGAATCAGTCAGGGTTGGAAGGGACCACAAGGATCAGCCAGTTCCAACCCCCCTGCCATGCCCAGGGACACCCTACCCTAGATCAGGCTGCCCACAGCCTCTGCCAGCCTGGCTGCAAACACCTCCAGGGATGTGGCCACAAACACCTCCCTGGGCAACCCATTCCAGGCTCTCACCACTCTCGTGCTCAACAACTTCCTCTTCATGTCCAATCTGAATCTCCCCACCTCCAGCTTTGCTCCATTCCCCCTAGTCCTGTCACTAGCTGATAGCTTAAAAAGTCCCTCCCCAGCTTTTCTGTAGGCCCCCTTCAGATACTGGGAGGCTGCAATAAGGTCACCTTGGAGATAGATGTTCAGCCTGGAGAAGAGGAGGCTGAGGGCAGACTTCATTGCTCTCTACAACTCCCTGAAAGGAGGTTGAAGTGAGATGGGAGTTGGGCTCCCTGCTATCAGGCTGAGGGAAACCTCACTGCTCTCTACAACTCTTTGAAAGGAGGCTGGAACCAGTTGGGGCTGGTCTCTTCTCTCTGGTATCAGCTGATAGAAGGAGAACAAAAGGCCTGAAATTGTGCCAGGGGAGGGTTAGGTTGGAGATTAGGAAAACTTTCTTTGCTTCAGGAGTGGTGAGGGATTGGAACAGGATGCCCAGGGAGATGCTGGTGTCACCATCCCTGGGGGTATTCAAGAAAGGTCTGGCCATGACTCTTTGGGACACTATCTGATGGCCATGATGGTTGCACTTGATGATCTTAGAGGTCTTTTCCAACCCAAACAGTTCTGTGATCCCTTGATGAGCTTGCATGTCTGAAGTCCTTGGTTTCAGATTATGAAATCATCTTGTTCTTGCCAGACTATCTAATCAAAGCCCATTGGATCAGCTCCTTTGCAATGCCTAAATCAGTTTGGGCAGCTCAGTGGTGGGACCAGGCAGAGCAGGGAAAAACACACAGGAGAAACATCTGAGCAGGATGACAGGAGCAGTGCTGGAGGAAAATTTACAGCCTCAGGCACTTGGGCTCTGAGCCCCTTTTTTATTGCTTTTGACACCAAGCAAGGCAGATTGAGTTACCTTTGTGTTTCCATCTGCTCTATCAGGGCTGCTTTCAGATCCAAAGACCACAGAGTTAGAAAGAGAGAACCACAGAGATGTGGGTCCAGGCCATCAGCAAATCCATCAGCTCTCTACATAAAGAGCAGGTGATATTTCATAAGCTTAGGGTGGGATTTAGCTGTCCAGCAGAGTCTGGAAGAAAAGGAGCACAGTTAACATTTCCCCAGCCCCCAGGATAGGATAACTTGGATGAATCTCCACTATTTTTTTCCCCCATTGTCCCTGGATAACAGAGGCATTTCCAAGCTGTGTTTGCAGGCTCCTCCATCATCCTGCCTCTGCCAGTGCAGAATGGCAGCTGGCAGAGCTGGCAACATGCCTGGACAGTGAGGTTTTAATGCCCCCTCCCTGGAGGTGTTCAAAGCCAGCTTGGATGAGGCTTTGAGCAACCTGCTCTAGTGGAAGTTATCCCTGCCTTCCCACCCTGCATCTCCTCTCCTAGAAAAGAGCTTCCCCTTACACTTCTCCCCTCATCACACTTGGGCTGCCCTTTACTCTCCTACTTCAGTTCCTATTCCCTTCATCAGCACAGGCCATGCAGACATGTTCAGCAGGACCCTCTAGAAGCAGGATAGAGGTTACAGTTTCCAGCTTGGCCTGTCTTGCCTTCATGTGCAAAGGCAGGGAGATGTCCAGGGGGCTGCCAAGCTCATCTTGGCAGCACTGACAGTGCTCCCAAACCTCCTGTAGGTGGGAGCTGCCCAGCTCTTGTAGTAAGCGGCCCAAAACTGGGAGCTGGGAGGTGGCAGACCCAGCACCAGCCTTGCAGAGGAGAACATCTCCCTTTCCTCCTCCATCCACTGGCACAGGCTGCCCAGGGAGGTGATGGAGTCACCACCTCTGGAGGTGTTCAAGAAGCCTGTGGACATGGTACTTTGGGACACAGTTTAATGGTCATGGTGGTATTGGTTTGATGGTTGGACTCAATCACCTTAGAGATCATAGAATCAGTAGGGCTTGAAAGGGACCACAAGGATCAGCAAATTCCAACCCCCCCTGCCATGCCCAGGGACACCTCTGGAGAGGCTCATCCAGCCTGGCCTTAAACACCTCCAGGGATGTGGCCCCATGTCCCTGGGCAACCCATTCCAGGATCTCATCAGTCGCACGCTGGAGAACTTCCTCCTCACCTCCAGTCTGAATCTCCCTACCTCCAGCTTTGCTCCATTGCACTTAGTCCTGTCACTCCCTGATAGCCTCAGAAGTCCCTCCCCAGCTTTTTTGTAGGCCCCCTTCAGATACTGGAAGGCCACGAGAAGGTCACCTGGGAGCCTTCTCTTCTCCAGCCTGCACAGCCCCAACTCTTTCAATCTGTCCTCATAGGAGAAATAGAGATCTTCTCCACCTGAAACTATTGCAGGATTCTATCCCCTCCCTATGTATTTAGAATCATAGAATGGTTTCGTCTGGAAGAGACCTCAAAGCTCAGCCAGTTCCAACCCACCAGTGCCATAGGCAGGGACACCTCCCACTAGAACAGGATGCTCAAGGCCTCATCCAACTTGGTCCTGAACACCTCCAGGGAGGTAGCAGGAGCAACCTGTTCCAGTGTCTCACCATCCTCACTGTAAAGAACTTCCACCTAACATCCTATTTAAATCTCTCCTCTGCCAGTTTAAACCCATTACCCCTTGTACTGTTACAACAAGACCTTGTGAATAGTGCCTCCTGTAGCTCACTTTGGTTACTGGGAGGTTACTATAAAGTCTCCTTGAAGCCTTCTCTTCTCCAGACTGAAAAGCCCCAACTCTCATAGCCTGTTCTCATTTGCTCTAGCTAAGCAAGCCCAGCTCCAGAGCTGTGCTGCACTGCACCTGTTTGCAGCCTGCTGGGGTCCTTATCTGTGCCCAGGCACAGCTGTAATTAGGGGAGGGCTGAGGGCTGGGAGATGGAAGGTCCCAAATCACATCATCTCTATTGCCTCCCATTAAAGCATCCCACGGCATGTGCAGGCAACAAGCAGGCAGACAAATAGCAGCTTTAAAACGTGATCCCCACAAAGCTCTTCTGAAAAGGAATTATCTCAGCAGAGCCTTAGCTAACAATTATCCCTCTTACTGGCTCCTCTTCTGCCTCCCTTCCCTGGGAAAGCCTCCTGATTTATGGAGCTCAAAGACACAGATCAGAGTCACCAGGGGAGCTGGCTTTCAAACCCTGCTTTTCCAGAGGCATGGGTGTCAGAGTGGCTTTGGCCCTAGATTTGATCTCCAGCACCAGGAAAAAAAATATATCTTACTGGGTAGAAACTTGCCTTCCAGACCCTAAATATCTGTTCTCACCTGGAGAAGCACATCCTGCCCATGAATCATAGAGTCCTAGGCTCGTGTAAGCTGGAAAAGACCTTTAAGATCATCACATCCAACCCTTAACCCAGCACTACCAAGTCCACCATTAAGCCACGTCTCTCAGCACCAGATCTACACGGCTTTCAAATCCCACCAGGAATGGGGCTACACCACTGCACTGGGCAGCCTCTTTCAGGCCTTGACAGCCCTTTCAGGGAAGAACTTTTTCCTAAGGTCCCAACCTCAAGGTCCTCTGGTGCAACTTGAGGCTGTTTCCCTCTCATACTATCACCAGGGAGAAGAAATTGACCTCCAAGTCACTTCAGCCTCTTCTCAGGGAGTTGTAGAGAGGAATGAGACCTCGCCTTGGCCTCCTTTTCTGGCATGATGAGGAGGAATGGGTTTAAACTGGCAGAGGGGAGATTGAAACTGGAATTTAGGAAGAAGTTCTTCGCAGTGAGGGTGATGAGACACTGGCACAGGTTGCTCAGGAAGGCTGTGGCGGCTCCCTCCCTGGGATTCTACAACCCTATGCTAGGTCCTTTTCCAACCAAAAGGATTCTACAACCCTATGCTCCTAAGGCCATTTCCAACCAAAAGAAAACTACAATCCTATGATCCTACAGCCTTTTCCAACCAAAATGATTCTACAGCTCTATGCTCCTAAGGCCTTTTCCAACCAAAAAGATTCTTCGACCCTGTGCTCTTAAGGGGTTTTCCAACCAAAAGGATTCTACAACCCTATGCTCCTAAGTCCTCTTCCAACCAAAAGGATTCTATGCTCCTAAGGCCTTTTCCAACCAAGAGGATTCTACAATCCTATAGCCTTTTCCAACCAAGAGAACTCTGTGATCCTAAGCCCTTTTCCAACCAAAAGGATTCTACAGCTCTATGCTCCTAAAGCCTTTTTGAACTAAAAGGATTCCAAAAACCTATGCTAAGTCCTTTTCCAACCAAAAGGATTCTCCAACCCTATGCTGTTAAGTCCTTTTCTAACCAAAAGCATT
The DNA here is from genome assembly GCA_013396835.1 of Psilopogon haemacephalus. NCBI lineage: Eukaryota > Metazoa > Chordata > Aves > Piciformes > Megalaimidae > Psilopogon > Psilopogon haemacephalus. Next base: position 42,719 of record VWZI01019517.1, read on the forward strand.
CTACAACCTTATGTTCCTAAGTCCTTTTCCAACCAAAAGGATTCTCCAACCCTATGCTGCTAAGTCCTTTTCCAACCAAAAGGATTCTCCAACCCCATGCTGCTAAGTCCTTTTCCAACCAAAAGGATTCTCCAACCCTATGCTAAGTCCTTTTCCAACCAAAAGCATTCTACAACTTTATGTTCCTAAGTCCTTTTCCAACCAAAAGGATTCTCCAACCCTATGCTGCTAAGTCCTTTTCCAACCAAAAGGATTCTCCAACCCTATGCTGCTAAGTCCTTTTCCAACCAAAAGGATTCTCCAACCCCATGCTGCTAAGTCCTTTTCCAACCAAAAGGATTCTCCAACCCTATGCTCCTAAGCCATTTTCCAACCCCGTTGAGGCCGCGCAAGCCGAGCGGGGCCGTGCCGCGCCGCGCCGCGCCCTGCCGCGCCTCTGGAAGCCCATTACCGTTTTATGGAGGTCACCCTCACCTAATTACGCCACTGTTCCTCCCAGCCCCAGCCCTGACCCTGCCTGATCCTGAAACGGATTAACATGTCTTGGTCAGTTGAGCGTGCGGTTGTGCGTCTGCTCGGGGGAGGGCAGCGGCTGAAGGTCTGCTCCTATCTCAATGTTATTTTGACCCCGGCCGTTTTTTTGCCGCGGCGAGTCCCGGGCGGACCTGTTGAATGGGGCTTTCATTTGGCTGACCCCCGGGGTCATCTGTTTTGGGAGCATGAAATATGGCTGCCGGTGGACAGGGGAGGGAAGAGATAAACTTCACTGAGGAGCCTTAACAGGCCAATGAGCCGTGACTAATGATGATTGTGGTTTGTCTTTCCCGGGGCATAATTTATTGGGGCTGCTGACCACTTAAGTGCGCTGCTGGGGGAATTAACTCCTTCGGGGTGNTTTCCCCAGGATTGCAAAAAAATGGTTTGGGTTGGAAAGGACCCAAAAAGGTCACCCAGTTCCAATCGCGGGCAGGGACAGTCCTCACTAGACCAGGTTCACAGGATGGTAGGGGTTGGAAGGGACCCAAAGAGGTCATCCCTCACTGAAAAGAATTTCTTCCTAACCTGCACCTCCAGGGAAGGGACATCCACCACCTCCATAGGCAACCTGTTCCAGTGTGTCACCATCCTTACTGGAAAACATTTCTTCCTAACCTTCACCTCCAGGGAAGGGACATCCACCACCTCCTTAGGCAACCTGTTCCAGTGTGTCACCATCCTTACTGGAAAACATTTCTTCCTAACCTTCACCTCCAGGGAAGGGACATCCACCACCTCCTTAGGCAACCTGTTCCAGTGTGTCACCACCCTCACTGGAAAGGATTTCTTCTTAACTTGCACCACCAGGGAAGGGACATCTACCACTTCCTTAGGTAACCTGTTCTAGTGTCTCACCACCCTCACTAGAAAGGATTTCTTCATAACCTGCACCTCTAGAGAGGGGACATCCACCACCTCCTTAGGCAACCTGTTCCAGTGTCTCCCCACCCTTGCTGTGACAAATTTCTTCTCATTCTCCTGTCTAAATGTAGTCTGAAGCTGATGCCCTCAGCTGGTTCCTACAGCCAGAAGCAGAGCCACAGAGCTTGGTGACCCTTTTAGGAGGGTGACCACGGGTGGCTGCTGGACGGCAGGCGGCCGGCGCGAGCCGCACTTGCCCCGACAAAGGAGCCTGCATGTCAAACACTGCCTTTACATCTTCATCACGGGGCTCCAGCAAGGCCTGCAGCTTTCTCCTGCCAGGAAAGCCTGGAGCCCAACAGCACGTCCCCAGCAGCACTATCATCCATCTCTGTCAGCCTGTGGACAGATGGGTGGACAGGGACTCTCCCTCCCTTCCTGGCTGCAGTGCAGGCAGCCTGAAGGAGGATGGCAGCAGCCCCACAAACCAGCAAGGTGCACAGAAGTAGGCTCAGTGCTAGAATCCAAGCCCTGATCTCAGCTTTTTTTTTTTTCTTTTTTTTTTTTTTTTTAACCTTGGAATTCAAATTTTGGAGGAGTTAATTGCAAAAAGTCAGATTTGTCATGGTCAGGAGCTGGAAGAGAGGCTGACACTAGAAGGAGTTTTGCCCAGGAAAGTTGTAGCTGCAAAGAAGTTGTAAATGCTTCCTCTCTGCAGGTGTTTAAGGCATCTCTTGGGTTTTTTTGTTTTTGTTTTTTTTGCTCTTCAGAGCAAGGTTTGAGAAGGGTTCTGGATGTTGGCCTGGGTTTCTGCTGCTCTTCAAGCCAAAGGACAAGCCTCAGCCCTTTAACTGCACTGGCACAGCCCTGGTCCAAGCTGCAGTGCTTGCATGATTGGAGCTTCACTACAGCATGCAGCGACCTGTACTCTGCAGGTTCCACTGCACTGTGACCCATCCCTAAAGGATTCAAAGAGATGTTCTCACTCTATCCAGACCTGCTGAAGATTTCTGGGGAAGCACAGAAGGCTAAAGCCCCCCCAGTGCTCACCTGAGAGAAGATTCCGTTGGGAATTGGGCAGCTTCCTAACTCAACAGCAGGCCAAAAGCAGCAGGAGTTATGAGCAGCTCCTAACTCAGGCAAGAGGTTTGTGGAGATGTTGCTGGAGCAGCTGAAGTTGTGTGGTTAAAGAGGTTTGGGGGAAGGACTTTAAGGAAGATGATAATATTTTTTAGACTGGATGCTAGGAAAAAATTACTGCAAGAGTGGTCAGGCATTAGAAGAGGTTGCCCAAGAAGGTGGTGGAGTCAGCATCCCTGGAGGTGTTCAAGAAACCTGTGGCCTTGAGACCTGAGGACATGGTTCAATGGCCATGATGGTGTTGGATCAAAAGCTGGGCTTGGGCTTGGAGGTCTTCTCCAACTGAAGCACTTCTGTGGTTCTGTGGCAAGTGTTTTACATAAACACTCCTGGAAGAAATAGACATTAAAAAGAAATTGTAGGTAGGGTCTAGGAGCTTCTCTTTGTGCCTGGTCTTGAAGTTTTCAGGCTTTTTTGTTTTTCAGATTGCTTTTCTAAAGCTCCCAAGGCACCAGGGTTGTTTGCTTCCCTGCAGATTTCCTGCAGAAGAGATGTTTGGAAAGAAAGGAAGAAAATGTCTCTTTCTCTACCCATGGTAGCATGCTGGCACCTCCTGGCCTGCCTTCCCAGCACCATCCAACCCAACATTGCACCTCCTGTTTCATCTCTCCTCGCAAGAGACCCTCCTGTGGCTGTTATTGTGATCACTAAAACAGTGCCCAGGTAGGAGGGACAAAACTCACATAGCTCAGCCCTTTTCCTCCCGAGTGGAGGACCACACACGAGCACAGTGCCAGAGCAACCTGCACCTCAGGCACAGCAAAGATGCAGGGGATGGGGAAGAGCTGGAGCCAGCACTGCAAGGCATGGAAACAAAGATGGGAGCAATGTTAGACAGAGTCAACAGAGAGGGAGGGGGGAGGAAAAAAAAAAGAAGTGAGGGGGAAAACCCAAAGTAAACAGGCTGAGAAAGTGAGTTCCCTGCATCCCGTGGTGGGTGCAGCCCTTCAGGGCTCTGCAGCCACAGTGATTAGCCAAGACATGATCCAGCCTTCTCTGGCCTGATGCGGGGTAAGAGGTCAGCAGCAGGCTGATAAAACAGAGGATCTTCAGCTCCTCTTGGGGGGTGAGGTGGCTGAAACTGCAAAGGTCTCTGAGCAAACAAGCCCCCAAAAGCAGCCCTGGCCACTGGGCCCTGCTCTGGTTTAACCCATTTGGGGGCAGATGAGTCTTGCAAAGACCCTGGGCAGCTGCTTCTTCCTAGGTTGTGCTCAGATGCTGCTCTTAGAGTTTAGTTTGGGGAGGGGGAGGAAAAGGGTGCAACTCTGCCCTTTTGATGTGATATTGTTACCTGCTGTCAGGAAGCCTTAATGGATGGGAAGATGGCTCTTGGCTGGGCTGAAATTCCCAAGCCCAGCCTTGTAAAAGAAGATCTGAATGTAAAAAGAGAGGGGGGAGATGTTTAACAGAGCCGAGACCTGGGGATCAAGAGGAGAGAGGAACATCCCAGCACATCAGGTTAACCCTTACAGCACCAATCTCTACAGCTCTGAAAGCTGATCTGGATAAATCTCACACTGAATCACAGAAACACTCAGGCTGGCAAAGCCCCTCAGGATCACCAAGCCCAACCTAGAACCCTGCTCTGCAACACTCACCTGAAACCACATCCCTAAGCACCACATCTAAATGGCCCTTAAGCACATCCAGGCTTGGTGACTCCACCACCTCCCCGGGCATCTTTATTGTGCTGAAGAAGCAGCACAAAATAAAGCAGGAAGGAAAGAAAATAAATTAAATCGGGGGGGGGAAAAAAAGAAAGAAAGAAGTTGTGGTCTTTAGAAAAGTGCCCTTCAAAACCAGCTTGGCCTTTGGGAGAGGAAATCATAGAATGGTTTAGGTTGGAAGAGACCTCAAAGATCAGCCAGTTCCAATCCTCCTGTGCCATAGGCAGGGACACCTCTCACTAGAACAGGTCATCCATGGCTTCATCCAACCTGGCCTTGAACACCTCCAGGGAAAGAGCATCTAAAACTTCCCTGGTCAACCTGTGCCAGTGTCTCACCACCTTCACTGCAAACAACTTCCTCCTAGTATCCCGTTTCAATCTCCCCTCTGCCAGTTTAAACCCATTCCTCCTCATCCTGTCATTACAAGACCTTGTCAATAGTCCCTCCCCAGCCTTCCTGTAGCCCCCTTCAGATACTGGAAGGCTACTATAAGGTCTCCTCAAAGCCTTCTCTTCTCCAGGCTGCAGAGCCCAAACTCTCTCAGCCTGTCCTCATAGCAGCCCTCTGACCATCTTCGTGGCCCTCCTCTGGATTCTCTCCAACAGTTCCATGTTCTTCTTGTGCTTGGGGCTCCAGAACTGCACACAGTACTCCAGGTGGGTTCTGAGGACAGCAAAGTAAAGGGGGAGAATCCCCTCCCTTGCCCTGCTGGCAACGCTACTTTGTCTTACCCTGAAACCTCTGCTTTGCTCTCCCATGCCTGTAGGGCAGCAGCACAGCTCCCAGAGGGTGATTGGTGCTGCTGCAGAATCATTACCTCAGCTACAGCCTCTCCTCTGGATCAACAGCCCCTGCTGTTGTTCTGCACATGGAGAGTTGCTGAGGGAGCTGGTGAAAGGTTCTGGTTTTATAGCCTTGGGGAAAAAAAAAA
>VWZI01019517.1:54600-67805 GCA_013396835.1 Psilopogon haemacephalus
CTTTTTTATTCCCCCCCCCCCCACTCCCTACATCCAACTCAAAACAAATCAACTTTGCCACCAAAATGGAATTTGTGGGTTGCTCGAAGGTGTGTTGGGCGGTTTGGGTTACGGGTTTTGGGTTTGTGGTGGGGGTTTTTGTTGTTGTTGTTTGGGGTTTTTTCCCTTCCTTTCCTTTTTAGAATCATAGAATGGTTTAGGTTGGAAGGGAGCTCAAAGCTCAGCCAGTTCCAACCCCCCCTGTGCCATAGGCAAGGACACCTCCCACTAGAACAGGTTGCTCAAGACCTCATCCAGCCTGGCTTTGAACACCTCCAGGGAGGGAGCAGCCACAACCTCCCTGGGCAACCTGTGCCAGTGTCTCATCAGGCAGAAATTGGAGGAGCTTGGCTTTAGCCCAGCTCAGGGTGAGACTGGAAAGGGAAGGAAAAAAAAACAAAAAAAGAAAGAAAATCAAACCAACAAACCTTTCCTCCCCCCCACCTCGGGTGAGTTAAGGATTTGTTCTGCACGTCAGACAGAATCCTGCCATGGAACCATAGAATAAGCCAGGGTGGAAGAGATCTCCAAGCTCACCCAGTCCAACCTAGCACCCAGCCCTAGCCAATCAACTACACCATGGCACTAAGTGCCCCATCCAGGCTTTTCTTGAACACCTCCAGGGATGAAGACTTCAGCACCTCCCTGGGCAGCCCATTCCAATGCCAATCACTCTCTCTGGGAAGAACTTCCTCCTAACATCCAGCCTACACCTCCCCTGGCACAACTGGAGATTGTGTCCCCTCATTCTGTTGTGGGACCAACACCTCCCTTCAGGTTGTCTATGCAGGGGAATTTGGAGGGGAATCTACAGCTCAGCCTGAAAGCAGCCACACTGAGCCTCCATTTTTCACTCAGCCAAAGCTGATGAAATGTCTCCCTTCACATCTCCACATCTCTCCTACATGCAGTAGATTTATCTTGCTTGAAACCATCTGAATGCTCCCCCAGGGATGTTCCAGTGCAGATCTGCCCTCCAGCAAAGAAGCAAGCGGCAAAGCCAAGCTAAGCTCAGGTCCCGTCTGCCCCAAAAGGTTTTGGGGCTGCTGCCAAGGATTTCCCTTGGGTTTGCAGCTGATTCACAGTTAGGGCCAAACTCTGACTGTATTTCACTAGAGGCAACTACCTCAGAAAGGCTCATTATTCCCTCCCATCTTGGTAGACCTGAGGATACTGCACCATGCAACAGCATCTCACCAGCATTTAGCCACCCTGGTTACTCTCCAGGGGGTTGGAAACAAGTCCCTGAGCCCAGGAGCCAGAAAGCAGCTGTGGCATTTTGTGCCCAACTCTACGTGCAGACCTTACCAAGTGATTACAGGCTGCTGGACCTCCCTGGTGTGATGAAACTCAGCTGCTGGAGGCAGGAGAAAGCGCTTCAGATAAGAGGCCAGCAAAGGAGAGAAGTTTTTTGGGGGGGGAAGCCAAAAGGAGCAAGCATGGAGGAGATTTGATGCCCCCAGTCCCAAATCTCGCAGGGTCACTGTGGAAGAGGCTGCAGCTCAGGAAGACAAAAAAAAAAAAAATTAAAAAAAAAAAAAATTTCCATCCCTCCAAGCAGGACAGTGAAGGTCCTCAGCTGTGCTGCATGTACAGGGCACTCCTGGCTGGTTGGTCTCCACCCTCCCCAGGGAAGATGCCTCCAAGCCTGCAGCCGCTGACCCAAGGCAGCGCAGAGACATTGGAGCTGACAATTTATTGATACCATCAAGCAACACTCCAGCTCCTCTGTGGACCTGAGCACTCCCTGCTCAGAGGGACACAGGTGGTGGGAGAAGAGGATGATTTTTTGAAGTCCCACCTGGCCTTGCACTTTCCTTTCCACTGCTTTCAGGTTCCTTCACCGAGGACGATCGATGTGTCCCAGCCCTCCCTCCTCCTGCTGACAAGCAAGCCACAACTTCAGGGCTCTGCCTGGATGCAGGAGCAGGTGCTGAGCTGACAAGGCAGTGCAGGGAGGAAACTCCAGGCTTCCTGTACCATGTAGACTTTCAGTGTTGAGTTTCTTGGCTTGTCCCCTGCTGGAAGGGAAGAAAGAAGGCAAATAAGGATCAGGAGATCAATTCGTTGCTATAAATCAGGCCAAAGTGCTGATCAGCAGAGCAGTGTTGGATGCTACCACGGAGAATCCAGCCCCAAACTCTAGTCAAAATATTTAACTGGATCATTTTTTTTTTCCTTAGGGAGCATCACTGCAGGGAAAGCTGGGGGCAAGGAGCTGTGTTTCCTGCAGCACTCCTTCAATGACAGGCACTGATGGTGCTGTCCAAGCACAAAGCTGCAGGGAAGCCTCTGCACAAGTTTCTTCCTCCGGTGCAGGGAGGTTGTTCTTCTCCAAGTGCAGGATCCTACACTTACACTTGTTGAGGTTCATGAGCTTCACTTCCACCCAGCTCTCCAGCCTGGCCAAGTCTTGCCTTGAATCACAGAATGTCAGGGGCTGGAAGGGACCTTGAAAGCCCATCCTGTCCAACCCCCCCTGCCAGAGCAGGAGCACCTAGAGCAGATCACACAGAACACATCCAGGTGGGTCTTGAATTTCTCCAGAGAGGGAGACTCCACGCCTACCCTGGGCAGCCTGTTCCAGTGTTTTGTCACCCTCACAGAGGAAAAAAAAAAAAATCCTCCTCATGTTTAAATGAAACTTCTGTGCCTCGGCTTCCACCCATTGCCCCTTGTCCTGGCACTGGGCATCACCCAGCAGAGCCTGGCTCCAGCCTCCTGCCACTCACCTTCACATCTTGATAGCCATTGCTGAGGTCACCTCTCAGCCTCCTCCTCTCCAAGCAGCACAGCCCCAGCTCTCTCAGGCTCTCCTCATAACAGAGATGTTCCACACCCTTGAATCTCTCTTTCCCAACCACTACACCCACCGAGCTGGTTACCACCAACCCACCTCCATTCCTGAGCTCCCCACTCTCTGCTCTGAGCATCTGCAGTATCCCAGGATGTTAGGGGTTGGAGGGGACCCAAAGAGATCCTCGAGTCCAACCCCTCTGCCGAGCTGGATCACCTAGATTAGGTCATGCAGGAATGCATCCAGGTGGGTCTTGAAAGCCACCAGAGAAGGAGACTCCAAGACCTCCTTGAGCAGCCTATTGCAGGGCTCTGGCACCCTTACAGTAAAGTTTCACCTATGGAACTTCCTATGTTCTAGTCAGTGTCTGTTGCCCCTTGTCACAGGATGGCAGGGGTTGGAAGGGACCCAAAGAGATCATCGAGTCTAACCCCCCCTGCCACAGCAGGACCAGACAATCTAGCTCAGGGCACAGAGGAACACATCCAGACAGGCCTTGAAAGGCTCCAGAGAAGAAGACTCCACAACCCCTCTGGGCAGCCTGTGCCAGTGCTCTGTGCTGCTTACAGTTGGGACACGTGGGAAGACAAGCCCCAAGTGCACCTTTGGAAGGATGAGCAGACTTTGAAGGTGCACAAAGCCTAGACCGCCCCAAGACTTCCACGACAGCTCTGCATGGTGTCTCCAGCCTGCAAGCTGAAGGAAGCAGGCAAGGGAGGAGGGACCCCAAGCAAAGCTCTCAGCCCCTTGTCGAGCCACCGGACTGAGGCAGGGAGGGCACTGCCCCACCAGAGGTTTGAAATGTGGAGTACAATAGGTGTAAAGTTTCTTCTCCCACCCTCTGTGGGCTTGAACAGGGAGGGAACAAATCACCCCAGTATATATATGGCAACTGGACAGATTGAACACGGACCTGCACTTGGACCTGAACGGACCTGGAGATAGACCTTGCACGAACCTTGCAGGGACTTTGAGCTGGACCTTGAGGAGCATCCTGGCTTCTTGCTGCAGGACCTGCCTCTAACGGTAAACTGCAGCCATTCGTGGGAATACCACGGAGCATCCTGGCTTTCCCCTGCCTTGCTTTGTGATCATAGCTTCGTGAAAGCTGTTCCTACAGTCATCTTGGACCTTGGCAGGCACTGGACTGCGGACACCGCCGTGAAAGAGACTATCTCCTGCTTGTAAGTAGGGCAAAGCTGTCTTATGCCCAAACCTTTCCTTTTTTTTTTCCTGATTTTTCCCGAATTACCTGAAAAGGCATCCTTGTGAAGACTTTTCCCGAACGAATGAGAACCCAAACTTAAACCAATCTATAGGCAGATGGTGGGTGAGGCTTTGGGACTAATAAAAGCTACATAATTTTTAATTCCTGCCTCTTCAAGCGCCCACAATCAATTCACGGACGCGAGGGCAGCTTCCGAGAGCTCACTGCCGCTCCGTAGAGCGGGGAGAGGCCTCCAGAGCAAGCTTTGACTCCACGCCAGGCCCAGGCAGTTTGCTGCTGCTTATTAATTTGTGTAAGTTCAGGAGTAAACTGCGCTTGGCTTGCATCTGAATTTTAAACGAATTGTTAACACATTTTTTTTAGGGAGCGCAGAGGAGGCGCTGGTTAGGGGAGGCTGCCTGCTTGTTGTCTGGAGCCGAGGAAGTCATTCACAACATCACAGAATTCACTAGGTTGGGAAAGGACTTCTTGCTACCATCCAGCCTGAGCCTGCCCTGCCACAGCTTGAGCCTGTGTCCTCTTGTTCTGTCCCTAGGTGCCTGGCAAAAGAGATCAACCTGACAGCAACATCAGCCTCCACAGCCAGGATTAGCACAAGTGGCCCAGGAAAAGAGGGATTTGACCTCCCTGCAAGGCTCCTAGGTGCTGCTTCCTAGCTAAATCACAGAATCACAGAATTAACCAGCTTGGAAAACACTTCTGAGATCATCAAACCAATCCTAACACCTAACCCTTCTAATTAACTAACCCATGGCATCAAGCACCTCATGCAGCCTCCTCTTAAACACCTCCAGGGATGAGGCTTCCATCACCACCAATTGAAGTCCCAATAGTTTGGGGGAATCTGTTGCATAGAGGAGAAAGCAGATTGCATTTCACCAGGCAATGCCTGAGCTGAAAACCTGAGTTTATCAAAGACGCAGTTGGGGTTTATTATATCTTGGGGTTTTACTGCCTTTTTTTTTTCCCCCCTCTCAACATTTCACAGAATCAGTCAGGGTTGGAAGAGATCACAAGGATCAGCCAGTTCCAATTCCCCTGCCATGTCCAGGGACACCCTACCCTAGATCAGGCTGTCCATAGCCTCTGCCAGCCTGGCTGCAAACACCTCTAGGTACGTGGCTTCAACCACCTCCCTGGCCAATCCCTTCTTCAATCTCATCACCCTCATGCCAAAGAACTTCTTCCTAACATCCAGTCTGAATTTCCTCATTTCCAGCTTTGTTCCATTCCCCCCCGAGTCCTATCACTCCCTGACAGCCTCAAAATTCCCTCCCCAGCTTTCTTGTAGTTTCAACCCAGGGGAGGCAGCAGAGCATCTCCTGCAGCAGAAGGAAGGAGGCCACTTCCTGACTATGTGACAGAGGTGTAAATACAAGAAAATAAGAAGGAGATGCAGGCCCAAGAGAAACCTCAGGTGGAGAAAATCCTCACTGCTGCCTGTTCCTGCAGCTGAGTTCTTCTAAGCCGAACTTCCCCAGCCAGGAGACAAATCAGTTCTGTTATTTTTCCCCTCCCCCAAATCCAAGTTTGTTCATCTTGGGATGGGAAACTCAGACTGGAAAACCAATGGCCTGAAGGCTTGGTGCTTCCATTGCAGGAGGCTTGAGCTACAGAGAGATTCAGGAAAAAAAAAAAAAAAAAAGGGTCCTGCAGCCTCAGTGACCAATTCCTGGATCCCTTCCAAGGATTATTTAAACTTTTCCATATTTTGGAAGGCCTCACTCTTTAATGTGTGACTTTGGCCAGGGCCATTGACTGATGTTGCTAAAAATCACACACTGACATCCCCCCCTTTACTCCTCCCCACTGGAAAGTATGTGCTCGGGAATGTGTCTGGATTACTGTTAAGAGTCACCTTCTGGCTTGTTGGAGATCTCCATTGCTCCTTGTTCAGATAGAATCACAGAATGGATTAGGTTGGAAGGGACCTCAAAGCTCAACCAGTTCCAACTCCCTGCCATAGGGACACCTCCTGCTAGAACAGGTCGCTCAAGGACTCATCCAGCCTGGTCCTGAAGACCTCATCCAGCCTGGTCCTGAAGACCTCATCCAGCCTGGTCCTGAAGACCTCCAGGGAGGCTGTGGAGCACAGAATCACCGAATGTGACCAAAGATCACATTCGGTGATTCTGTGCTCCACAACCTCCCTGGGCAACCTGTGCCAGTGTCTCACCAACCTTCCTGTAAATAATTTCTTCCTAATACCCAGTCTCAGTCTCCCCTCTTCCAGTTTCAACCCATTCTTCCTCCTTCTGTCATTGCAAGACCTTGTCAATAGTCCCTCCTCAGCCCTCCTGGAGCCCCCTTCAGGTACTGGAAGGCTACTCCAAGGTGTCCTGGAAGGCCACTCCAAAGTCTCCTGGAAGACCTCTCTTCTCCAGGCTGCAGAGCCCCAACTCTCGTAGCCTGTCCTCAGAGCAGAGCTGCTGTAGCCCTCTGAGCATCTTCATGGAGGTAAGTGAATGGATGAATCCCCCAAAAAAAAGCAATTCCCAGCTGCCATTTTGTGCACAGATCACAGAGGGATGTATCCAGACAGACCTTGAGAGTCTTCAGAAGAGGAGACTCCACAGCCTGTCTGGGGGAGCCTGTTCCAGTGTTCTGGTTTTGTTTCTCCTCTAAGCTTAAGCAAAGCATCTAAATCCATTCACCACACTCCTAGATCGTGAAGTGCAGAGCCAAATTTGTGCTGTCCATAGCTGCACAGAGCCCAGGCCATCTTGGAGTGCTCTCTGGGCCAGCAATTCCAGAGCCCAGGGCATCTTGGCGTGTTCCCCAGGCCAGAAAGTCCAGGTTCGTTTGACCCTCATGGCCAGAAAGGAATAAGCAACATCTTCAGCCCACCTGTGTGGGGTTAAAAGCAGCAAGGAGACAAGTTGGGAAGCCAACATCTGCTGCACAGGGAGCAGTTGCAGCGTGAGGCTGTGGTTTGTGGGAGTGTAGGAAATGCAGCATCACTCAGCACAGCAGAGCTCATAAAGCCCTTGGGCTCCTCTAGGAGACAATTCAACTTGACCTGCATAAACTCAGGGGGCTTCTGCTGGAATCCAAAACAAGGGTGTGCAGAGACAACTCCCAGCAGCAGCAGCAAAGCTGTTGTGTGGGTTGGGATTTGCTACCTTTTCAAACTTACCTCACATTGTTCAAAATTCCACAGCAGCAGGTAGGGAGAAAAAAAAAAAAAAAGCAAATCTGGAAAACCAAATTCTTGGACCCGAGATGTCAACACCAGCACCACAGCACAAACTCCAGATCTTCTGCAAGGTTGCAAGACTCAAGGGGTAGGGGAAAGAAGGATGCCAGCAGCCCCAGAGGAGACTGCAGGAACCAGGAGCTGAAAGAATCATAGGATGGTTTAGGTTGGAAGGGACCTCAAAGCTCAGCCAGTTCCAACCCTCCTGTGCCTTAGGCAGGGACACCTCCCACTAGAACAGGTCACTCAAGGCCTCATCCAACCTGGTCCTGAACCCCTCCAGGGAGGGAGCAGCCACAACCTCCCTTGACAACCTGTGCCAGTGTCTCCCCACCCTCACTGCAAACAACTTCCTCCTAACATCCACTTTCAGTCTCCCCTCTGCCAGTTTAAACCTATTCCTCCTCATCCTGTCACTACAAGACCTTATCAATAGTCTTTCCCCAGCCCTCCTGTAGCCCCTTTCACATACTGGAAGGCCACTCCAAGGTCTTCTTGAAGCCTTCTCTTCTCCAGGCTGCAGAGCCCCAACTCTCTCAGCCTGTCCTCAGAGCAGAGCTGCTGCAGCACTCTGAGCATCTTCGTAACCCTCCTCTGGACTCACTCTAAGAGCTCCATGTCCTTCTTGTGGGGAGGGCTCCAGAACTGCACACAGAGAAAGAATAAGAAAGGAGAAAAGGAGAAGAAAAAAAAAAAAAAAAGGTGGAGGGTTTACCCTGTGGCTTCTAAGCTCCTCCAAGGTGACATTTTCTGGCTATTCTTTGCAAATGTGAGCATCAGGAAGGGGCTTTATTTAAAGCAAATGAAAGGCCAAGTAATTACATGGCTTTGGGAGGCAGGGCTCTAAGAAAAACAGCCAGTATTTCAAGAGCTGGCACCACTGCCTGTGGAAAAGGAATGACTCATGGTGTCTTTTTGGACTCCTGGCTGGGGCAGGGAGACCACTGCAGATGCTTGAGAGCGGTGGGAAGTTTGCTCACCTACTTGTGTGTCTGAGAACCTACTGGACCTGGCCTCAGCATCTCCCTTTGACTACCTGAAGGGAGGTTGTAGCCAGGTGGGGTTGGGCTCTTCTCTTAGAACCCAGGGACAGAAGGAGAGGACACAGCCACAAAGTGCACCAGGGCAGGCTCAGACTGGATGTTAGGCAGAAGTTGTTCCCAGCAAGAGTGATTTGCATTGGAATGGGCTGCCCAGGGAGGTGGTGGAGTCCCCATCCCTGGAGGTGTTTAAGAGGAGGCTGCATGAGGCACTTAGTGCCATGATTTAGTCTATCAGTAGGGTTAGGTGCTAGGATGGGCTTGATGACCTCAGAAGTGTTTTCCAACCTAGTTAATTCTGTGATTCTGTGAATTAGTTAGGAAGCAGCGTGTTGGAGCCTTGCAGGGAGGTAAAATCCCTCTGTTCCTGGGCCATCAGCGCTAGAGCTGGCTATGGAGGCTGATGTTACTGTCAGGAGGTCACAGCTGGGGACACAGTACAAACAAGCAGGTTGTCTGGCTCCACTAGGGACACCAGGGAGGACTTCAGGGAGCTCTGGTGGCTCCAGCAGATCCCTGTGAGTGGGAAAAGTCCTCCCAACAGAGCTGCTGGCTGCATCGAGGTCTAAGGAACAAGTTCTCCAGCCATAAGTTAAGTGATTTCATCCAGCCCCTCTGCAGCCCACCCTCAAACCCAGTCATTGCTTTTTATTTTTTTCCCTACCTAGACTGAGCTCATTTTCTCCCTTGCTGCCATTTAATTAGCTCTGCAGGATGAAGAGATCCTCCTCTTCTCTGTCTCCCAGAGCCCTGGAGCCCCTCACACAGCAACTGAAGACACTAATAACTCCATCTAATTAGGGAGTGAGTGATCCCTGGGCCAGGGACTGGCAGATAGGCTGCTATGATTTCTGTCACCTGCCCTGCTGCACCCAGGAGCCCAGCCAGCTCTGCTGGCTTTTTTTAGCAAGCACATTTCATTTTTCACTCCCCACTGTCATCCCCTTGCCCTGTCTCATTCAGAAACTTCACCCACTGCCTCTCCCCTCCAGCCCAGCCTTGTCTCTCCGCCGCCCTGCTTCATAAATCAGCATTAATTACGCTGGCAAAATCCTCTAAATCACTCATTGTCCTCATTATTATTATTATTATTTATCTTAGCCTGGAGGTGACACATGCAAACACAAGCTCCTCTGCTCCCCCTGCAAGGATTTTAATGGGCTTACTGCTTTGGCAACCCAACCCCAACACCTTATGCAGAGTTTCCTACTGGAGCTGAGCCCACCTGGATCAGGAGCAGTGTGGGCAGCAGGAGCAGGGAAGTCCTTCTGCCTCCGTGCTCAGCACTGCTCAGGCCACACCTTGAGTGCTGTGTCCAGTTCTGGGCCCCTCCATTTAAGAAAGATGCTGAGGTGCTGGAAGGTGTCCAGAGAAGGGTACCAGGGCTGGTGATGGGGCTGGAGCACAGCTCTGTGAGGAGAGGCTGAGGGAGCTGGGGGTGTGCAGCCTGCAGAAGAGGAGGTTCAGGGCAGACCTCATTGCTCTCTGCAGCTACCAACCCCAGGTGGGGTTGGGCTCTTCTGCCAGGATGAGGCACTTAATACCATGGTTTAGTTAATTAGAAGGTATCAGGTGATAGGTTGAGACTCAACAATCCTAAAAATCTTCTGCAACCTCCCAGCTTGAGCCTATCCCCTCTTGTTCTGTCCCTGGGTGCCTGGCAGAAGAGCCAAACCCCACCTGGCCATCACCTCCCTTCAGGTAGCTGTAGAGAGCAATGAGCTCTGCCTTGAGCCTCCTCTTCTGCAGGCTGCACACCCCCAGCTCCCTCAGCCTCTCCTCACAAGGCTGTGCTCTAGGCCCCTCCCCAGCCCTGATATCCTTCTCTGGACACCTTCCAGCACCTCAGCATCTTTCTTAAATGGAGTGGCCCAGCACTGGACACAGCACTGAAGGTGTGGCCTGACCAGCACTGATATTCAGCCTAAATCTCCCCTCCTCACAACCGCCGAGGTGGCAGCTTCTGGTTTGGAGAATGCCCCCAAATTGTGGCTATACTGATGGCATGCAGCCCGAAAAGCCAACTCCCCCCCACCCCTTGCCTGCTGCCAGCCCAGCATCTCTACCCTGCTGCCTCCTCCATAAGCTGTGCTTTCCAGTCCACCTCCTCTGTGTCTCAGCAGGACACACTGGTGTGAGCTGACCTCCAGCCCCCTCCGGGAGCAATAATGCAGGGGAACATCGATCCTGGGGCTGGTGGCTCGGCAGGGATGTGCCACCACCACCTCCCTAACCTCCAGCTGTGCCTGCAGTCTGTAAGCTCCCACCCTCTCCTCCTGCCAGGCAGCAAACATCGTGTCCAACAGCCCAGCAGCAGGAGAACAGCCTGTCCCCTGTCAAAGCACACGAGGTGCCACACTCCCCACAGGAATGCTGATGGCTGCTGACAACCTTCTGGCGTGCAGACCTGCCTGCCCTGCCAGCTTCCCAAAGCAGCTCCCAGAAGCCTCAGCCACAGAGCAAATGGACCCTGTAGCAAGCAAGGAAAGAACCAGCACAAATGGTCTGGCTTGGAAGGGACCTTCCTGTAGCAAGCAAAGGAAAGAACCAGCACAGAATGGTCTGACTTGGAAGGGACCTCAAAGCTCATCCAGTCTCAACCCCCTGACATAGGCAGGGACACTTCCCACTAGAACAGGTTGCTCAAGGCCTCATCCAACCTGGCCTCAAACACCTCCAGGGAGGGAGCAGCCACAACCTCCCTGGGCAACCTGTGCCAATGTCTCACCACCCTCATCGGAATAAACTTCCTCCTAACATCAGTCGAGGAGGCTTAGGAGCTGTGCCCTCTTCTTTTCCCAGCAAGCTGCACCTTCCAGCCTCCACTGGCAACCTTGGCCAGGAATTGGCTCTCTTTTCCTGCTCGAACCACTTGATCCTTCCTGCTCCCCCCACCCCGGGTTGGGGGAAGTTAAACCTGACAAGTTTTATTTAAAAGAGCATTGGAAAGTCACAGGGAAGGGAGGAGAACAAAAAAAAACATTAGGGAGAGGAAGAGTGACAGAGAGACAGAAAAGGAGCAAGAGGAGAGGGGAAGGTAAAAAAGAGAGGGAGGGGAGAAGCTAAAAAGAAGGAGAGGGGAAGCCAAAAAGATAAAAGAGGGGGGGAAGGGGGAAGAAGACAATAAAGAGGAGGGGGGGAAAGAGAAAGGGGAAAAAAGAGAAAAGGGAGTAATGTGTGAGAGGAAAAAAAATAACAGAGAGAGGGGGAAAACAAACCTCCCAGCAACAACAGTATGACACACACAGAGCAAATCAAACCCAAACTAACTCTCCCCCAAGTTGCTAGATGTGCCAAGATCTCCAGCTCTATTGATTTTGTGACACCTCTGCTGCCTGACCCATTAAGCACGGCTCACTGGCAAGGTGTAAGATACTCAAAGTTGCACTTTGTTACATCCTCAGGCATCCCTTGTGCCTGCAGATGTTCAACACCTCCCCAGTTTTGCATCTTCTTTAGTTTAGCAGCAAGTGCACATCAGCTTCCGAGAGAGAGGAACCTGTTAGTAACCCAATTTTAAAAGTTCTCTTCCTAGTCTTATGTCTTGACTCCCCAAGGTGGATACTGGCTGGGAGGCATTCAGCCAACACTGGAAGTTCCTCCTCATGTTCAGATGGAACTCGCTATGGTCAAGTTTGTGCCCCTTACCTCTTGGTCCCATCAGTGGGCATCACCAAAATAAAACCTGGCCCCATCCTCCTGCCATTCACCATTAAGCATTAAAAAGCACTGATAGGATCCTCCAGGGAGGTGATGGAGTCCTCATCCCTGGAGGTGTTTAAAAGGAGGCTGCATGAGGCACTTAGTGACATGGGTTGGTTATTAGAAGGGTTAGGTGATAGAATCATAGAATGGTTTAGGTTGGAAGGGACATCAAAGATGGAGGCAAAGCTCATGAACTTCAACAAGGGTAAGTGTAGGATCCTGCCCTTGGGGAGGAACAACCTCCCTGCACCGGAGGAATAAACTTGTGCAGAGGGTTCCCTGCAGCTTTGTGCTTGGAGAGCACCATCAGGTGCCTGTCACTGAAGGTGTGCTGCAGGAAACACAGTTCAGGACCCACCTGGATGCATCATGTTGTGATCTGGTACAGGTGATCCTGCTCTGGCAGCGGGGTTGGACTGGATGAGCTTTGGAGGTCCCTTCCAGCCCCTGACATTCTGTAATTCAATTCAAAACCTGGCCAGGCTGGAGAGCTGGGTGGAGGAGAAGCTCATGAACTTCAACAAGGGTAAGTGTAGGATCCTGCACTTGGGGAGGAACAACCTCCCTGCACCGGAGGAATAAACTTGTGCAGAGGGTTCCCTGTGGCTTTGTGCTTGGAGAGCACCATCAGGTGCCTGTCTTTGAAGGAGTGCTGCAGGAGTGCTGCACTTTGAAGGAGTGCTCAGGACCCACCTGGATGCATCCTGTTGTGATCTGGTACAGGTGATCCTGCTCTGGCAGCGGGGTTGGACTGGATGAGGTTCGGAGGTCCCTTCCAGCCCCTGACATTCCTCGTAGGCAGAAAGAAGAACCCCACCAGGGAGCAGATGTTACACTCCAAGCTTTCAATACAACCCTAAGCAACAAACCAAGGGAAGAATAATGACTTGAAGGCTGCCGAGGCCAAGCTGCCTGCTGGCACAACTCCATCAAAGCTGGTGGAGATAGGCCAGCAGCGGATGTTTCCCACTT
This sequence comes from Psilopogon haemacephalus, assembly GCA_013396835.1. Taxonomy (NCBI): domain Eukaryota; kingdom Metazoa; phylum Chordata; class Aves; order Piciformes; family Megalaimidae; genus Psilopogon; species Psilopogon haemacephalus. Next base: position 67,578 of record VWZI01019517.1, read on the forward strand.
TGTCAGTTGAATGTGAGGAGTTTATTTTCCAAGCCCACCCCTTCCTCCCATCCCCCCACCCCTTTTCTTCTCCTCCTCCTCCTCCTTCTTACTTCAGTTCCCCGTCGGTGATCGATGAGGGTCCCAAAGATGCTGAGTGGAGAAAATCTGTTGTCTCTAGAGCTGGGACTTTTTTTTAGCTGCCTGAAACACACACGCAAGAAAAAAAAAAAAAAAGATCTGGAAATG
>VWZI01019517.1:68143-78632 GCA_013396835.1 Psilopogon haemacephalus
CGCTCTTCCGATCTCAGGAAACACAGTTCAGGACCCACCTGGATGCATCCTGTTGTGATCTGGTACAGGTGATCCTGCTCTGGCAGCGGGGTTGGACTGGATGAGGTTCGGAGGTCCCTTCCAGCCCCTGACATTCCTCGTAGGCAGAAAGAAGAACCCCACCAGGGAGCAGATGTTACACTCCAAGCTTTCAATACAACCCTAAGCAACAAACCAAGGGAAGAATAATGACTTGAAGGCTGCCGAGGCCAAGCTGCCTGCTGGCACAACTCCATCAAAGCTGGTGGAGATAGGCCAGCAGCGGATGTTTCCCACTTTGTCAGTTGAATGTGAGGAGTTTATTTTCCAAGCCCACCCCTTCCTCCCATCCCCCCACCCCTTTTCTTCTCCTCCTCCTCCTCCTTCTTACTTCAGTTCCCCGTCGGTGATCGATGAGGGTCCCAAAGATGCTGAGTGGAGAAAATCTGTTGTCTCTAGAGCTGGGACTTTTTTTTAGCTGCCTGAAACACACACGCAAGAAAAAAAAAAAAAAAGATCTGGAAATGGAAACGAAATGGGTTCAAGCAGCTGCCAGAAGGGAAGAGAGGCAGGGAAAAAAAAGAGAGAAGATAAAAGAAAGAAAACTCCAAGCCAGAGGCTGAGTTTTCTGAGGACACTGCCAATGTTTTAACAGGATAATCCCAGTTTTATAGGACCAAAGTCCCACGGGGGAAAGGCTGCCAATGTTTTAACCCTCGGTATTTAATCTCTTGGCACCAAGGAGGGTCTGCCTGGGCTTTGCTTTTTTGGTGGTGGTTTTTTCCCCCCTGACAAGGCATTTGCATGCATCTACAGCAGCAACATATGGTCTGGAGGAGGTTAATTTGCTCTGCCATTTATAGTGGCAGGCAAATCCACACGCAGCTGACGCAGCCTGAACCAACAAGCAGCAAAGTCATTGATGTCGGAGCCGGAACCTAAAGAGAGGAGAGCAACATTTGCCAAGCACCTGACACTGGTTCAACCTGATTTCCCTTCCAAAGCAGCAGAGAAAGGAAACAACAGGTTAAATCCAGCTCCATTCAGGCAAAACTCTTGGCTTTTCTTGCTGGTTGTTTCTTAGGTTTTATTTATTTCCAGATGAAAGGCTGCGAAATTCGCAAAGCAGTTTTAAGGAGCTGGGAACCAAAAAAGGACTTTGAGCAGGATTTGTGGTGCCACACCTGACTCTGATTCAACCTGATTTCCCTTCCAGAGCAGCTGACAAAGGCAACAACAGGTTAAATCCAGCTCCATCAAGGCCAAACTCTTGAGATTTCTTGCTGGTTGTTTTTGATTTCCAGATGAAAGGCTGCAGAATTCACAAAGCAGTTTTTAGGGATCTGGGAACCAAAAAAGGACTTTGAGCAGGATTTGTGGTACCAGGACGTGGGGCAATGGTGTGAAACTAGAGCAGGGTAAATTTAGATTGGACATTAGGAAGAAGTTCTCTACTCTGAGGGTTGCCCAGAGGATTTGTGGATTAGGGGACCGGAGGACTGCCTGATGAGGAGAGGCTGAGGGACCTATGGCTGCTTAGTCTGGAGAAGAGAAGACTGAGAGGAGATTTAATCAACATTTATAAATATCTGAGAGCATGTTGGGGAGGAGGGGGAAGAGGGACAGCCTCTTCTCACTTGTTCCCTGTGATAGGACAATGAGCAATGGGTGTAAGTTGCAGCACAGGAGGTTCAACACAAGGGGCAACTTCTTGACTGTAAGGGTCACAGAGCAGGGACACAGCAGACTGTAAGGGAGCAGGCTCCCCAGAGAGGCTGTGGAGTCTCCTTCTCTGGAGCCTTTCAAGGTCTGTCTGAATGTGTTCCTGTGTGACCTGAGCTAGATTGTCTGGTCCTGCTCTGGCAGGGGCATTGGACTCGATAATCTCTTTGGGTGTATCCCAACCCCTGACATCCTGTGAGCCTGTGATCCCTGAAAGTATTTAACACCAGGCTTTGAGCAACCTGGGCTAGTGGGAGATGTCCCTGCCCATAGCAAAAGGGTTGAAACTAGATGAACTTAAAGCTCACTTCCAATCCAAACCATCCTCTTCCCCAGGCTGAGAAACCCCAGCTTCCTCAGCCAGTCCTCGCAGCAGAGGTGCTCCAAACCCCTGATCATTTTCATGGCCCTCCTCTGGCCTTACTCCATCAGGTCCATGTCCTTCCTATACTGAGGGCTGCAGACCTGGATGCAGTTCTCCAGACAGTGCTGAAGCCACTCATCTGTAGTCTACCAGCAGAAAGCCTCCTGAACCTATGAAAGAACTCCTGTCCCCTTCCTGAACCTCCCAACACCAGGCTTTTTTATTTTTTTGCTTTGCTTACCCTCAAGCCTCAGCTTCCAGAGTTGTATAATTACAGAGCAACTTAGCTTTAATTAAAAGAAGAAGGGAAATTAAAAAAAAAAAAAAAAGAAAAAAAAAAAAAGTAATAGAAGGAATGAGGAATGGCTCCCAGAGCCCTGTTTGAGGAGACTGGAACAATGTGACCCTCTAAAGCAGCAGCAAATAAAAACAAGTTGCCCTACTACTGCCATTAGCATCATTAGTGCTAACCACAAGCAGAACGTTTTCAGCTGCCTGCAGGACACAATCCCAAAGTTATAAATTTGGGGTGTTCAAATTCCTGCTCAGCTTGGCTGTGTAATGGGAGGTGGGGAGGGCAGGCTGCCAGCACTGCCCAGCTGCTCTGGGCAAGACTTGCTCGTGAAGATGTGGGCAACAAAGCTGATGAAGGACAAGTTATATGAAGAGACTGGGTTTGCTGAGCGTGGAGAAGAGGAGGCTGAAGGAAGACCTCATTGCTGCTCACAGCTGTGTTAAAGGAGGCTGCAGTGAGGTGGAATGTGGCCAGTAGGGCAAGGGAGGTTATTCTGCCCCTGTATTTGGCACTGCTAAGGCCACACCTTGAGTGCTGTGTTCAGTTCTGGGCCACTCCATTCAAGAGAGATGTTGAGGTACTGGAACATGTCCAGAGAAGGGCAACAAAGCTGGGGAGGGGCCTGGAGCACAGCCATGTGAGGAGAGGTTGAGGGAGCTGGGGGTGTGCAGCCTGGAGAAGGCTCAGGAGTGACCCCATTGCTGTCTACAACTACCTGAAGGGAGGTTGTAGACAGGTGGGGTTGGGCTCTTCTCCCAGGCAACCAGCAACAGAAGGAGGGGACACAGTCTCAAGTTATGCCAGGGGAGGGAGAGGCTGCATATTAGGAGGAAGTTCTTCCCAGAGAGAGTGATTGGCATTGGAATGGGCTGCCCAGGGAGGTGCTGAAGTCTCCATCCCTGGAGGTGTTCAAGAAAAGCCTGGATGGGGCACTTAGTGCCATTGGATAGGGCTGGGTGATAGGTTGGACTGGAGGAGCTTGGAGGTCTCTTCCAACCTGGCTTATTCTATTCTATTCTAACAAGTGATAGGACAAGAGGAAAGAGCCTCAAGTTGGATGTTAGATAAAATTTCTTTGCTGCAAGAGTGGTGAGGCTTTGGAACAGACTGCCCAGGGAGGTGGTGGAGTTCCTTAAGGTGTTCAAAAAGCACAGAGAGATGATACTTTGGGACGTGGTTTAGCTGCCATGGTGTTGTTAGGACCACGGTTGGACACAGGAATCACAGAATGGTTTAGACTGAAAGGGACATCAAAGATCATCCAGTTCCAACCCTCTGCCATAGGCAGGGACACCTCCCACTAGAACAGGTTGCTCAAGGCCTCATCCAACCTGACACCTCCAGGGAGGGAGCAGCCACAACCTCCCTGGGCAACCTGTGCCAGTGTCTCACCACCCTCACTGAGAAGAACATGATCTAAGAGGTCGCTTCCAGCCAAAGCAATTCTGTGCTTCTCTGGGTTGGCAAAACTTTGGCTGAAGCAGGAGCCCAGGGCCACCAAGGAAAGCAATAGGATTGAAACCCAGAGCTGAGCCTTGCTGGAGATTTCTACCATCCCCATCTGGCAGGAGGCAAACGAAGCAGAATGATTTCCCCAAATGCAGGTTTCAGCCCTTAAAAGGCTTCCCCCACCTAGCAGCTCACCCAGGCCACGCTACGGAGCGCTTGAAAGGGTCAGCAAAGGAGGGCAGCAGGAGCAGCACTATCCTCCTGCCCTGGCAGTGGGCTGAGAGAGGGGAGGAGAGCCCAAGGGGACAACATTCACATGCATGGCTGCCAACAGGAGTCTCCCACAGAGCTGGCTTCCTCTGCCACACTCCCATCTTCAAAGTGCAATGGACTAGCAGCTCACTTCCAATGAGTCCTGAGGAGGAGGAGGGAGGGCACTTGCTGGACGTTTTACATGAACCAGAAGATGTGTTATCTGAAGAAAATTGCTTCAGTTAATATCCTAGCCTGACAGGCAGTGAACTGTGCATCTCCTGCAGAATTTCCCAGGGCAGATGATTTTACTTAGCTGAGAGGAGTGATCGATCAAGCCCTGCCTCCCAAAAACCCACGGCAGAAATTTGCCCAGAGAAGCTCTGAGGAGTTGGCTGTGGCAACATCACTGGAGTTTGGTTCCCTCAAAAAGCATTGCAGAGGTGCATGCAGGTTGCCACTGTCACACACACACAAAAAAAATTAAGAGCTCGCAGGAGGGAACATCAAAGAGCAAAAAGCTGATCAGACCTACCTCTCAGCTGCCTTAAGGACACAGGAGAGGTTTCCTCCACCGTATGAAGGACCAAGAACCAGAGCAGGACTTCTAGTTACATGGCTCTGATAGATGAGAACTCCCCTCCTGGAAACCACCTGCAAGATGGGGGAGCAGAGTCAGATATCACTGGCCCATGCCTCAGGGTGCCTCAGCTGAATGAGCATGGGCTGATGCCAGCCTCTCTGGCCACTCTTCCTCCAGCAAGCACTTCTTAGTCTGGGTTTGCACTGAGACCAAGGAGTGGGGAGTGATGCTGGCCTGCAAAGCAGGTGCAGTAAGAACCTAACCATCTCCCAGGAGGGTGCTCCAGCAGAGCCAGGGAGGATCTCCTCCCCTCTACTCTGCCCTGGTGAGGCTTCAGCTGGAATATTGCATCCGGTTCTGAGCTCTCCAGTTTAAGAGGGACAGGGATCAGCTTGAGAGAGTCCAAGAGAAGGTTCCAAGGATGATGAGGGGACTGGAGCACTGCCTGATGAGGAGAGGCTGAGGGGCCTGGGGCTGCTTAGTCTGGAACAGAGGGGATTGAGAGGGGATTTAATCAATGCTTATAAATCTCTGAGGGATGGGGGTCAGGAGGTGGGGGACAGGCTCTGCTCACTTGCTCCCTGGGATGGGACAAGGAGCAGAGAATGGAAGCTGCAGCACAGGAGATTCCACCTCAACACAAGGGGCAATTTGTTGACTGTAAGGGTCCCAAGAGCACTGTCACAGGCTGCCCAGAGAGGTTGTGAAGTCTCCTTCTCTGGAGCCTTTCAAGGCCTGTCTGGTTGTGTTCCTGTGTGATCTGAGCTAGATTGTCTGGTCCTGCTCTGGCAGGGGGATTGGACTCGATGATCAATTTGGGTCCCTTCCAACCTCTGACATTCTGTGATCCTGTCCCAGGAAAAGCATCCAGAGCCCTGAGCTTTCTCCTCAAACAAAGGAGAGGGATAAACCTTTCCTCCCAAACTGCACTGGGTAAAAGAAACCAGATGGGCAGCTGTGGACAAAGCAGCTCCTGGCAGAGCACACTGCCACCAGGCAGCTGAAGGATGCTGGATTAGCAACCTCTCTCTCTCTCAGCTCTTGCCATCGACCAGTTTCATCTACTCCCCACACTTCAGGAGGAGGCTCCCATCACTGGGGACAGAATACATGGATGAAGTTTTGCAGGCTTTATCCCTGCTGGCAATCTTTCCCCAAGTCCTGAAGGCCTTTAATTCTGCATGAAGGCTGCGATGATTTACGGTGATGTTTGTAACCAGCACCTAATTAAGTGGTAGAACTCATTGTCACAAGACATGGCAGAAGCCAAAAGCAATTGAAAGACAGGGAATGATCCCTCAAGAGGGAGAACGTGCAAGGATGGGGATGTGACCCACAGCTCAGGAAGTCCTTCAGCTGCAAAACCTCCAGGGACCCCAGTGACAAGTGGAGTCCCTCAAGGATCAGTCCTGGGACCAATCTTGTTCAACATCTTTGTCAGTGCCCTGGGCAGAGGCACTGAGTGCACCCTCAGCAAGCTTGCTGAGCACCCCAAGCTGTGTGGTGCAGCAGACAGGCTGGAGGGCAGGGATGGCATCAAGAGGGACCTGGACAGGCTGCAGAGGTGGGCACAAGCCAACTTCATGGGGTTCAACAAGGCCAAGTGCAAGGTCCTGCAGCTGAGTCAAGGCAATCCCAAGCACCAATATAGGCTGAGCAGTGCCTGGCTGGAGAGCAGCCCTGAGGAGAGAGACTTGGGGGTGCTGGTGGATAAGAAGCTCAACATGAGCCAGCACTGTGCACTTGCAGCCCAGAAAGCCNCCAGAGAAGGACCACGAGGATGCTCAGAGGGCTGCAGCACCTCTGCTGTGAGCACAGACTGAAAGAGTTGGGGCTGTGCAGGCTGCAGAAGAGGAGGCTTCTTGTGGCCTTCCAGTATCTGAAGGGGGCTACAGAAAAGCTGGGGAGGGACTTTTGAGGCTCTCAGGTAGTGACAGGACTAGGGGGAATGGAGCAAAGCTGGAGGTGGAGAGATTCAGATTGGATGTGAGGAGGAAGTTCTTCATCATGAGAGTGGTGAGAGCCTGGAATGATGGAATGTGGTTGGGGCCACATCCCTGGAGGTGTTTGCAGCCAGGCTGGCTGAGGCTGTGGGCAGCCTGATCTAGGGTAGGGTGTCCCTGGGCATGGCAGGGGCAGGTTGGAATTGGCTGATCCTTGTGGTCCTTTCCAACCCTGACTGATTCTATGACTTGCCACGATCTTAAACCTTGCCCTGGTCTTAAACCATTCCCCAAACATTTGCTGCTGGCAGCACTCGAGACAGGACCTTAGGCTGGATGGCTCTTTGATCTCAGCTAGCCAGGCTGTTCTGCTGTCCACACTGCAGGAGCTCTGACAGAGCTACCCTTTCCAGAAGGCACCAGGCCAGGGCAAGTCTAGATTGTGGTTTAGGCTTGCAAGATACAGACCTTGACTTTAAAGCTCCCTCAAGAAGAGCCAGCCAGAACCTCAGGTCAGCAGATTGGCACACTCCTTCTCAGCTGCAGGCTCAAGAAGAGCCTCAAAAGGGAGTTGCTGTGAAAGGAATTTTTTTTTTCTGCGAGTGGGAAGGAAACCTTGAGAAAAAACCAAAAATGTTGCAATGTGTGCTGAGCTTCTCTGATTGCCTAAACTGGCAATGCTTTAGAAAAGAAAAAAAAAATATATCATGAGAGAGAGCACAGAGATCAGCCCAGCTCAAAGGACACACAGCAGAGTTTTCCACCATCATGGATTCACAGAATGGGTTGGGTTGGAAGGGATCTCAAAGATCATCCAGCTCCAATCTCTCTGTCACGGGCAAGGACACCTCCCACCAGCCCAGGTTGCTTGAGGCCTCATCCAACCTGGCCTTGAACATCTCCAAGAAGGGGGTAGCCACCACCTGCCTGGGCAACCTGCACCAGTGTCTCACCACCCTCACTGTGAACAGTTCCTTTTTCATCTCCAGACTAAATCCTACCTTTTCCACCTTCAATCCTTTCCCCAGTGTCCTATCACAATAAACCCTTGTAAAAAGTTCCTCCTCATCATGGTGATTACAGGAGGGCTTTGGAGGTGCTGGAAGGTGTCCAGAGAAGGGCCAGGAGATTGAGCAGAGGGCTGGAGCTGCTCTGCTATGAGGAGGGACTGAGGGAGTTTGGGCCATTCAGTCTGGAGGGGAGAAGGCTCCCGAGTGACCTTATTGGGACCTTTCAATAGCTTAAGAGGGCTACAAGAAAGCTGGGGAGGAATTTTTTAGGCTGTCAGGTAGTGATGGAACTGGGGAAGAATGGAACCAAGCTAGAAAAGGGGAGATTCAGACTGGATGTTAGGAAGAAGTTCTTCAGCATGAGGGTGGTGAGAGCCTGGAAGGGGTTGCCCAGGAGGTGGTGGAAGCCTTATCCCTGGAGATGTTTAAGGCCAGGCTGGATGAGGCTGTGAACAGCCTGATCTAGTGTGAGATGTCCTTGGGCATGGCAGGGGGGTTGGAATTGGATGATCCTTGAGGTCCCATCCAGTCCTGACTGATCCTATGGTGATGGCAAGGATCAGCACAGCCAAGAGATGAGCTTCAGCCTGGGGGCGAAGGTGAGCTGTGTCCCTTGCTTTTGCAGGACTCATGTGCAAGGACACTTTCCACTAGACCAAGTTGGACAAGGCAATGAGCCTTGAGCTCTTCTCCAGCTTCAATTTATCCCCTCTTGTCCTATCACAAGCCCTTTGACAAGGTCTGCTCAGCAACATAAAAGGACCTCAAAAGGAGGAGGCAGTGTGAAGCTGAGGAGCTTGCCAGAGCTGTAAATGATGGAGCAAAACAAAACACAAAGGGAAATCTGTCCCTGGGGTCCTGGCCTGTGCCTTTTAGCAGGAAGATATTTTGCAAGGGCAGAGAGATGTCATAACCACCACAGAATCAGAGAAGCATTTTGGTCGTCTCTTTAACTTGCTCTTAAATGGAAATCAAAGGGATCATCATCTGAGAAGTCTCATCATCTGGTCTCTGAAGATCTTCCACCCACTGACTATTTGGCCAGCTCACACTGAGAGAGGACTTCCCCCCTGCAGTGCTGGGGGCTGGCTGAAGGATGCCTTAGCCAATAATCAGTGCCAGGATTGTGGGCACGGGGCAGGGGGGCAGCCCATGGCACCTCCCTGCTGTGAGCCTGGCAGCAGGCAAAATCCAATTAGGCAATAGTAAAGGGGAGGTGACAGCTCTGGGGAGGATGCAGCACAGAGTCAGAGGGAAGATGGACAAGGCAGAGGGGAGACAGCAGCCCTGACTGAAGTGAAGCATCTTGTCAGAGCTGAAGTGGGGAGAAGGGTAGATTTAAACTGGATGTTCTTTAGAGTGAGGGTGGTGAGAGACCTTAGGAGTGCTCCACAAGAGCCAGGCAGGTCTAATAAACCAACAGGCAGGTCTGAGAAGCCCCCACGTGGTTCAAGACACCATCCTTGCATCAGGAAATAAACTTTCCTGAATCCCTGAACCTCCCTGCTCCATCACTGCTGCTCAGAGCCCCTAAAAAGCAGAGCTGGAGTGGTTCCAGGGATAGTCCCTCCCCAACCCTCCTGTAGGCCCCCTTCAGATACTGGAAGGCCACCCCAAGGTCTCCTGGAAGCCTTCTCTTCTCCAGGCTGCAGAGCCCCAACTCTCTCAGCCTGTCCTCATAGCAGAGGTGAGGCTACTACAAGGTCTCCTCAAAGCCTTCTTTTCTCCAGCCCCAGCTCTCCTAGCCTGAACTTTTCTGCTACATCCTTCTTGTTGTTCAGGCCAGAGCTGCACACACAATTCATGACGTGGTACAGGTATCATAGAATGGTTTAGGCTGGAAGAGACCTCAAAGACAGTTTGGCTGAAGTCACCAAGCTGGCCTGAGTCAAACTGCTTTCTGATGGTGCAGAAGCTCTTCCATAGCAGGACAACAACTTGCTTAGGCAAATGACTCACCGAAGATGTCCTCTTGCTGCCTGTTGCACTGAACCCAAGTCACAGCTTCAAGGCAGCTCCTGGATGGGGAAAGAATTTTTTTTTTTTAAAGAAAGAAGAAGAAATCAAACCCAGCTTGGAGAAGGAACAAGGGAGCTGCTTTGGTTTGTGCGGCTGATTTCCTCCTCCAGTTCTGATCTGACTCCACGTGGGAGCGTGCTCAGGTTGTGGGAGGTGACTTGCTTAGCCATCAAAAGATTTTGGGGTTGTTTTGGTTTTTTTCCCAAGGCACAGCCCTTTCTCCAGGCAGCCAAGCTGGGAATTCACCCACTCCTCTCCAGAACTCGACTGTACACAGCCAGATCCCTTCAGCCAAGAATGCAGCCCTGTCAAATCTCAGGCGCTGAGCAGGAGCCGAGCAATCTGCTCTGACCCTCTGCTCCCTGCCAGCACAGCACAGCTCTGCCCTGCTCCCTGACCCCGGGTGCCAGATACGGCTCCTCTTCTGTTTGGCCAAGCACCCACGGCTGCTGCTGGGGGTGGCTGCAGCCCTGGAGAGCACAGCTGGGAGCCTGCATCCTGCAGCTGGAGGGTGCCCGGTGCTAGGATGCTTCTCTTGCAATGGCTGCAACCCTGGAGAGCACAGCTGGGAGCCTGCATCCTGCAGCTGGAGAGTGCCCAGTGCTAGGATGCTTCTCTTGCAATGGCTGCTGCTGGGGGTGGCTGCAGCCCTGAAGAACACAGCTGGGAGCCTGCAGCAGATGTGAAGATCTTTTCCAAGGGACGCGACCATCCCCGAGGCCCTTTCCATGGGACGCGACCGTCCCCGAGGCCCTTTCCAGGGGACGCGACCGTCCCCGAGGCCCTTTCCAGGGGACGCGACCGTCCCCGAGGCCCTTTCCAGGGGACGCGACC
>VWZI01019518.1:0-10174 GCA_013396835.1 Psilopogon haemacephalus
TTTTTTTTTTTTTTGGTTAGTTGCCTAAAAACAGCTACGTTCCTTTGGTGGCTTTTTCAATTAAGTATCATCTCGACACTCAAACTGCTAGTTTTATTTGCCAGCTCAAGAGGTTATTCCAAATCCCCACACATTTAACTCCAGGACTTAGGAGAACTTGACAGGCATTTCCCCACCTCCCCTTTTTTTCACTCTGGCAGGAGTGATGAATCATTGTATTTACTACACACTTGCTCCTATGTGTTAAACTTCGCTCAAGTGGAAACCAAAGAGCAAGGTGACAAGGTAGATCCAGCACTCTGAAACACTGATCACAGACTGCTGGGGGTTGGAAGGGACCTCTGGAGATCCTCTAGTCCAACCCCCTCCTGCTAAAGCTGGGTCACCCAAGAACAGTTTCACAGGATCACAGGATGCCAGGGGTTGGGAGGGACCCAAAGAGATCATCACGTCCAATCCCCCTGCCAGAGCAGGACCAGACAATCTAGCTCAGATCACTTATGAATGCATCCAGACATGCCTTGAGACTCCACAAGCTCTCTGGGCAGCCTGTGCCAGTGCTCTGGGACCCTTAGAGTCAAAAAGTTCCTCCTTGTGTTGAGGTGGAACCTCCTGGGCTGCAGCTTCCAACTGGTTTGCCCAGGATCACAACGTCCAGGTGGGTCTGGAATCTCTCCAAAGAAATCGGCTCTATGACCTCTTCTGGGCAGCCTGTTCCAGTGTTCTGTCACCCTCACAGGGAGAAAAAATCTTCTTCATGTTTACATGGAACTTCCTGTTCCTCAGCTTCCACCCATTGCCCTTGTCCTGTCATCGGGCATCACCCAGCAGAGCCTGGCTCCAGCCTCCTGGCACTCAGCCTTTACTTATTTATAAACATTGGTGAGGTCACCTCTCAGGCTCCCCTTCTCCAAGCAGCACAGCCCCAGCTCCCTCAGGTTCTCCTCATTAGAGAGATGTTCCATTCCCTTCATCATCTTTGTGGCTCTGTGCTGGACTCTCTCAAGCAGTTCTACGTCCCTCTTGAACTGGGCAGGGCCAGAATTGAACACAGTACTCCAGATGCAGCCTCACCAAGGCAGAGGAGATTTGCTGTGAGGTGTAACCATCATGGCAGGGGGTTTGGAACTGAATGATCATAGAATCATAGAATGGTTTAGGTTGGAAGAGACCTCAAAGATCATCCAGTTCCAACCCCCCCAGTGCCATAGGCAGGGACACCTCCCACTAGAACAGGTCACTCAAAGTCTCATCCAACCTGGCCTTCAACACCTCCAGGGAAGGAGCAGCCACAACCTCCCTGGGCAACCTGTGCCAGTGTCTCACCACCCTCACTGTGAAGAACTTCTTTCTAAAAACTAGAACCATAGAATGGTTTAAGTTGGAAGGGACCTCAAAGATCATCTAGTTCCAAGCCCTCTCCAGTGCCAGTGTCTCACCACCCTCACTGTGAAGAACTTCCTCCTAACATCCCATTTAAATCTCCCCTCTGCCAGTTTGAACCCATTCCCCCTCATCCTGTCATTACAAGACCTTGTCAATAGTCCCTCCCCAGCCTTCCTGTAGGCCCTCTTCAGATACTGGAAGGCTACTCTAAGGTCTCCTGGAAGCCTTCTCTTCTCCAGGCTGCAAAGCCCCAACTCTCTCAGCCTGTCCTCATAAGGGACCTTATGGTCCCTTCCAACCCTGACTGATTCTATGATCATCTTCTTACAAAAAAAAAACCAAAAACCCAAGCCTGCATTAAACAAAGAGGCCTCTCTTCATTGGCATTTACCTGCCCTGTTCCTTGCAGACATCCTGCTCCCTGCCCAAATTTCCCAGCTTCATACAGAGGCTGGGAGCTGCTGCCGAGAAGCTCCTGTTGTGATAAATACCTGCAGGCTCTCTGCCACCACTAATGAGCAAAAACATGTATAGAACTAGAGAATAAAAAAAAACCCAAAGAAAATCCCAAAGCTTCTCAAGAGTAGAAGTGCTGTTTAACATCTTTGTCAGTGACATGGACAGAGGAATCAGTGCACCCTCAGCAAGTTTGCAGATGGCACCAAGCTGTGTGGCACAGGAGACTTGCTGGAGGACAGGGATCCATCCAGAGGGACCTGCAGAGACTGCAGAGCTGTGCCCAGGCCAACCTCAGGACATTCATCAAGGCCAAGTGTAAGGTCTTGCACCTGGGTGGGTACAATCCCAAGCACAAATACAGGCTGGGTGGTGAGTGGCTGGAGAGCAGCTCTGAGGAAAAGGACCTGGGGGTGTGGGTGGATGAGAAGCTCAACATGAGCCTGCAGTGTGCACACACAGCCCAGACAGCAACTGTGTGCTGGGCTGCAGCATCAGAAGTGTTGCCAGCAGGGCAAGCGAGGGGATTCTCCCCCTTTACTATGGCAGGGGGTTGGAACTGGATGATCTTTGAGGTCTCTTCCACCCTAAACCATTCTATGATTCTACGATTGTAAGTTCCAGTGCTCCTCTTTGGAAGGATTCCTGCCTACTTTTTTGGAAGCCTGCACACCAGGGAGGAAAGAGGGGCAGGGAAGAAAAAAAAATTTAAAAAAGAACAGAACCCAACCAAAAGTGTGGGTGTCTGAAGCCACCTCATCTTCCAGAAACTGGAGAGCTGCTTCTAAATTGGCAAAAACACCCTTCTGCAGGAAGAGGAGTCACAGACAGGCGCAGTTTGGTGTTGCTCTGGAGTAAGAGCCCCGTGCGGCACGGATGCAGCTTGCGAGGGAACCAGCACACCAGCTGTGAAGGCAGAGGGAGGCTCGCTGCTGGTGTGTGCCATCAGCACGGCAAAAGGCTCTGCAACCACACTCCCTGCACGCTGTCATCTGCAGCAGTTTGTTTCTTTCTTTTTCCTGAAGGCAGGTTGTGGAGTCTCCCTCTCTGGAGGTATTCCAAACCCGCCTGGACGCGTTCCCGCGTGATCTGGTATAGGTGATCCTGCTCGGGCAGGGGGGGGATGGACTGGATGAGCTTCGGAGGTCCCTTCCAGCCTCTAAGATTCTGGGCTGCATTAAGAGAAGTGTTGCCAGCAGGGCAAGGGAGGGGATTCTGCCCCTTTACTCTGCTCTCCTCACACCCCACCTGCAGTACTGTGTGCAGTTCTGGAGCCCCCAGCACAGGAAGGACATGGAACTGCTGGAGAGAGTCCAGAGGAGGCCATGAAGATGATCAGAGGGCTGGAGCACCTCTGCTATGAGGACAGGCTACGAGAGTTGGGGCTCTGCAGCCTGGAGAAGAGAAGGCTTCCAGGAGACCTTAGAGTAGCCTTGCAGTACCTGAAAGGAGCCTAAAGGAGGGCTGGGGAGGGACTATTGACAAGGTCTTGTAATGACAGGATGGGAGGAATGGGTTTAAACTGGCAGAGGGGAGATTTAAACAGGATGTTAGGAGGAAGTTCTTCACAGTGAGGGTGGTGAGACACTGGCACAGGTTGCCCAGGGAGGTTGTGTCTGCTCCCTCCCTGGAGGTGTTCAAGGCCAGGTTGGATGAGGCCTTGAGCGACCTGATCTAGTGGGAGGTGTCCCTGCCTATGGCACAGGGGGGTTGGAACTGGATGATCTTTGAGGTCCCTTCCAACCTAAAGCATTCTATGATTCTGTGATCATGTCCTTCTTTTTTTCCTCTTTTTTTTTTTTTCCCCCACCCCCTTAAAAAAAAAATCTCCAGAGATTTGGTTTAGATCAGAGCTGCTTCTACTATGAACTTCTTGGTCACTCCAACATCTCTTCTGCCCTAGGATCTGGCATTCATCACTGCTTGAACCCAGCTACTCTGAGGCCAGGGTGATAAATGCAACTGTAGGAAAACCTGAATAGCCATTAAACAACACAGCAGAAATCAGAGTGGTTTGGGGGGGAAAGGCCCCTCAAAAGTCACCTAGTCCAAACTCTCCACAGTCAGCAGGGACATCTTCACCCAGATCAGGGTGCTCAGAGCACCAGACAGCCCAACCTGGAATGGTTTCAAAGATGAGGCACCTACCACCTCTCTGGGCAACCTGGGCCAGTGTTTCACCACCCTCAGAGTAAAAAACTTTCTTCCTTCTCTCTAGTCTAAATTTCCCTCCTTTAGTTTCAAACCATCATCCCTTGCCCTGGCACAGCAAGCCCTGCTACACTGTCTCCAGCTCTTTATCAACCCCTTTAAGCACTGAAATGCTTCCAGAAGGTCTCCCTAGAGCCTTTTCTTCAGGCTGAACAACCCCAATTCTCTCAGCTTGTCATCACAACAGAGTTCCAGCCCTCCCATCATAGCGGTGCCCTCATCTATCCCCACTCCAACAGGTCCAGATCTCTCCTGTGCTGAGGACTCTAGAGCTGAACCCAGCACTGCAGGTGGGGTCTCAGCAGAGTGGAGCAAAGGGGCAGAATTTCCTCCCTTCACCTGCGGCCCACCATGCTTCAGATGGAGCCCAGGTTACAGCTGGGATGCCAAGAGTCAGGGTTGCACAGAGGCTGCATGCTGGGAGGAGGGAGGGGTGGGAGAATTCTTCCCTTCAAACCTTGTAATAGATTCCCTTGCACCAATCTCATGCTTTGGGGAGGTGTGGTGGCAGCAGGCTAGAAGAGCACAAGCTGCTGGAGCTGCTAACCTGGAGTCAGATGCATGCCAGGGTGATGGACCCACCGAGTTTGTGATCAGTCCATGGATTCCAATTCCTCCAATGAAACAGAGAAACCTGCCCTTGTTTGAATGCTGGTGAGCTTGAATGGAAAGTTGGCCCGTGTGGTTTCCATGTCAAGCAGTGGTTCCTTGGAGGAAGCTGCTGAATTCAGCCCTTGCTGCTGATGTGGGAGGTCAGGGACACTTCAGCCAGGGATAAAGCAATGGATGCAAGATGCTCTGCCTTGAGATATAACCTGGTCTAGTTGGCATTGTCCCTGATCACTGTGGAGGGACTGGAGACAGATTGCTTGGAGAGCAGCATACAGGAAAGGGACCTGGGGTGTGCTGGTGGACAGAAGGGTAACCATGAGCTGGCAATGTGCCTTTGTGACCAAGAAGGGGGGTTGGACGAGGTGACCTTTCAAAGTTCCTCCTGACCCCTAACATTCATAGAATCATAGAATGGTTTAGGTTGGAAGGGACCTCAAAGCTCCTCCAGTTCCAGCCCCCCGACATAGGCAGGGACACCTCCCACTAGAAAAGGTCATTCAAGGCCTCCTCCAGCCTGATTCTGTGCATCTGTGATTCTGTGACTAGATGATCTTTAAAGGTCACAAGAAGAGCACAAGCTGCTGGAGATACTACCCGAGAGTCAGATGCATGCCAGGGTGATGGACCCACTGGGTTTTTGATCAGTCCATGGATTCCAATTCCTCCATTGAGACAGAGGCCCCTGACCTGCCCTTGTTTGAATGCTGGTGAGCATCCCTCCACCTACTGCCCATGCTGGTCTGCAATGGACCCCTTCTATCAGGGGATTACCAGCTCCCCACATCGGCAGTAAATGGGCTCAAAAGGGAAGAAAATTCAGCCACCTTGCCCAGTGAAAACCAGTTTGAAAACTAGCAGAAGAGTCAAGAATTGCTCAGTACTTTTCAGATCACTAACGCACTGCCCGAGAAATGACATCAGCAAAACTGCAAAGCAAATGCAACCTTTTTAAAGTGTGCAAGCAATAGTTCTTAAAAATTCAGCTTCTCTCCACGTTTATTTCCTTTTTTTTTTTTTTTTTCCATTTTGAAATCTGTCCATATGAATCACTTTTCTCCAGGAAAAGTGCTTTGTGATCCTCCATCCCCTCAAAACCCCAGCTTTGCTCAGAACGCCTTCAGACAGAAAGAAAAAGCTCCATGTTCTCTTACTCCGGGCCTCAAAAGAGGCAGGTTTCGATTCCTGATGCTCCAGCAGATTTTCTGTCTTTTGCCATACTTTAAGGCTCTTTTTCTCCCTGCCAAAACAGTCAAGGAAAATCAAGGCGAGCCTTGCAGCTGTGGGGGAAGGGCTCTGGTCCTGCAGCTCTTATTATCTTTGGATGGGGAGCAGCAGAGAGACAGAGAGAGGCTGTTAATGCCTTGGATGTTTCTAGACCCTACCACTGTCCTACCAAGGGAGCCTGAAACACCAAATGCCTTTGGAAACATCACATAGAGCATTAAGAAAAACAAAAACAAACAAACCTCACCAGGAGAGTCTAATTGGGTTTGTTATCAGCATCTAGAGCCTCTTGAAATAGTTCTGGAGTCCCCACCACAAGAAGGATGTGGAACTGATGGAGAGAGTCCAGAGGAGGCCAAGAAGATGATCAGAGGGCTGGAGCACCTCTGCTATGAGGACAGGCTGAGAGAGTTGGGGCTTTTCAGCCTGGAGAAGAGAAGGCTTCCAGGAGACCTTATAGTAGCCTACCAGTATCTGAAGGGAGCCTACAGGATGGCTGGGGAGGGACTATTGACAAGGTCTTGTTATGACAGGATGAGGAGGAATGGGTTTAAAGTGGCAGAGGGGAGATTTAAACAGGATGTTAGGAGGAAGATCTTTCCAGTGAGGGTGGTGAGACACAGGCACAGGTTACCCACGGAGGTAGTGGCTGCTCCCTCCCTGGAGGTGTTCAAGGCCAGGTTGGATGAGGCCTTGAGCGACCTGATCTAGTGGGAGGTGTCCCTGCCTATGGCAGGGGGTTGGAACTGGATGAGCTTTGAGGTCTCTTCCAACCTAAACCATTCTATGATTCTATGAATGAAGCCTGCTTAAAGATGATGCTTATACAGCTTCACACACAGCCAGACTGGCACCAAACCTTCACCTGGAGGGTAACATCTATCTAAGCATGTCTCTGGTGTCAAACAGTTTATGGGCCTGAATGTTTCATTGCACTGGGGCTGTTGGGGATGTCAGGGATGTCACACAATTCCCAGCTGTGCATCGAGCCCACCAGGGAAGAGCAAACTCGAGGTCTGCGCCACTCCCCCATGGTTCACAATCTGGTCCATGACTTTGTGACTGAGCAGATAAAAGTTCACAGCATTCCCTAGTTCACAGCTGTGTGATGCTTTGAAGATACAAAGCATGGAGTCTGTGCACATCATGCTGAGGATCAGCCCCATCTCAAGGCATAGTTAAGCGGCCTTGGTGCTGTTGGGTTGGCGGTTGGACTTGATCTTAGGGGTCCTTTCCAGCCTTAATGATTCTGAGGTCTCCTCCACGCTGCAGCCTTGAACAGCAAACACAGAATTTGCCAAATGCAGTCTGCAGCGTGGCCAAACTGCTAGGGTTGTGATGATCCATCACATCTGTGGACTGACACCATGGATGCTCTTCTCTGAGGACACATTTACAATGGATTACAGGGGTGTGTGTAAATTAATGGCTGTGCTGAAAAGTCAAGAGAGCAAGCAAGGCTTCAAAGGCTCATTGACATCCCTCAGAACAAGAAACAAAGTCCTGAAGTCTGCTTCCCATTAGAGAAGAAGCTTCCCATTGTTGTTCTGCTCATGGGGTCGGCTTCCCAAACAACATCCCAGCTCAGTTAGTCTGAACAGAACTTAAGGAAGTCCCCAGAAACGCTGGGTTTTGGAAAAATCAGAGTTTACACTGGGAAAGCATCACTTCATAGGCCCTGCTGCTGGGGGGGATTTCCCTTGCATCTGCTCATCAGTCATCCCCAGAGCTGGGTACATGTCTGATTGAGATCAGAGGAAGTTTACACCGTACATTAGTAAAAATTTCTATACTGAAAGAGTAGTCAGGCACTGCAACAGGCTGCCCAGGGAGGTGGTAGAGTCACTATCCCTGAAATTGTTCAAAAACCATCACAGGACATCACAGAATCACAGGATGTCAAGCGTTGGAAGGGACCCGAGGAGATCATCGAGTCCACCTCCCCTAACAGAGCAGGACCAGACAATCTAGCACAGATCACAGAGGAACAAATCCAGACAAGCCCTGACAGTCTCCAGAGAAGGAGACTCCATAACCTCGCTGGGGAGTCTCTGGGACCCTTACCATCCACAAGTTCCTCCTTGTGTTGAGGCACAACCTTTTTTGCTGCAACTTACACCCACTGCTCCTTGTCCTATCACAGGGAGCAAGTGAGAAGAGTCTATCCCCCTACTCCTGACCAGCCCTCAGATATTTATAGACATTTATTAAATCCCTTCTAAGTCTGGCCTTTTCCAGACTAAAAAGCCCCAGGTCCCTCAGTCCCTCCTCATAAGTCATGCCCTCCAGTTCCCTAATCATCCTTCTAGCCCTCCACTGGACCCTCTCCAGCAGATCCCTGTCCCTCTTAAATTGGAGAGCCCAAAACTAAACACTACTCAAGATGAGGTCTCACCAGGACAGAGTAGAGGAGGAGAAGAACCTCCCTTGATCTGCTGGACACACTTCTTAATGCACCCCAGGATCTCATTGCCTTCTTGGCTACAAGGGCACATTGCTGTGCCCTTCAGGACATGGTTTAGTGAGTGCAGTAATGTTTGGTTTACTCGATCCTAAAGGGCTCTTCCAGCTGAAACAATTCCATGATTCCATTAAATGTCCCCAGTCTAAATCCCCTATCAGGCTGAGGACACAGCACTGTACAGGCTGCAGACTACAGCTACCAGTCCAGGTACAGCACACACAGGCTACCTGGAGTACTGTGTGCAGTTCTGCAGCCCCCAACACAAGAAGGACATGGAACTGTTGGAGCAAGTCCAGAGGAAGCCACGAAGATGCTCAGAGGGCTGCAGCAGCTCTGCTATGAGGACAAGCTGAGAGAGTTGGGGCTTTGCAGCCTGGAAAAGAGAAGGCTTCCAGGAGACCTTATAGTAACCTTCCAGTATCTGAAGGGGACCTGCAGGAGGGCTGGAGAGGGACTATTGACAAGGTCTTGTTATGACAGGATGAGGAGCAATGGGTTTAAACTGGCAGAAGGGAGATTTAATCGGGATGTTAGGAAGAAGTCATTCACAGTGAGGGTGGTGAGACACTGGCACAGGTTGCCCAGGGAGGTTGTGGCTGCTCCCTCCCTGGATGTGTTCAAGGCCAGGCTGAATGAGGTCTTGAGTGACCTGATCTAGTGGGAGGTGTCCCTGCCTATGGCACAGGGGGGTTGGAACTGGCTGACCTTCAAGGTCCCTTCCAACCTAAACCATTCTATGATTCTACTTTTAACCTTCCCAATTTCAGCACCAAGGGTCTCGGCAGCACAGATACCAGATCAGACAAAACAACCCTGCCTGGTTGCTTCTCAACCACACCTGGGGGCCATGCCCAGCTGTTACCCTCCAGGCACTACCACCAAGGCAAAGACCTCAGGTTTTCATCGGCAGCTCCGGGGAACAATGAGCATCTGTTCGCTGCCTCCAACAGGACGCCGAGTCCAGACTTTACCAAGTTTATCCACAGCAATTCTTTCCAGCTTAGGAAACCCAAAGCTTGCCTGGCTGCAGGACAGGCCACGCTGCTGCTGTGCACGTCGCTTGTCCTGCAAACCGCCCCAAGCAGCAGAGCAGACTGTCAAAACATTCATTGGTTTTTTTTTTCCACCCCCTCCCCTCTTTGGAGGCAGGCAGGAGTACTACAGTGAGGTGGTCTCAGAGGGGGAGCCTAATCCAGCTCAGGAGACCAAGCGTGGGTCTGATAGGAACACAGCTTGCCATGCTGGCAATCTCTCCTACCCCTTCCAATTGCTCCTACCCCTTCACAGATGTTCCTCCAGACACTTTTGATAATTGAACTGGCACCTCCCTCTTTAGAGGAACATATGAGGACAGGCTGTGAGAGTTGGGGCTCTGCAGCCTGGAGAAGAGAAAGCTTCCAGAAGACCTTATAGTAGCCTTCCAATATCTGAAAGGGGCCTAAAGGAGGGCTGGAGAGGGACTATTCACAAGGTTTTGTTATGGCAGGATGAGGAGATTGGGTTTAAAGTGGCAGAGGGGAGATTTAAACTGGATGTTAGGAGGAAGTTCTTCATAGTGAGGGTGGTGAGACACTGGCACTGGTGAGGGGTTGGAATTAGATGATCTTTGAGGTGCCTTCCAACCTAAACCATTCTATGATTCTGGTTTTTAGGAAGAAGTTCTCCACAGTGAGGGTGGTGAGACACTGCAACAGGTTGCCCAGGGAGGTTGTGGCTGCTCCCTCCCTGGAGGTGTTGGTTGGAGGTTGGATGAGGTCTTGAGTGACCTGTTCTAGTGGGAGGTGTCCCTGCCTATGGCAGGGGGGTGGGACTGGGTGAGGT
>VWZI01019519.1:0-38008 GCA_013396835.1 Psilopogon haemacephalus
ATTTCTCACACAAATTCTCCAATTAGCTCAAACCAACACAGTTCCATTTTGTATTTTTGTATTGCCAAATGGTGAGATTCCAAGCAGAAACAGAAAAGAGCCTCCATCAAAATTTTCTAAGAGGTTCTACCTCTCCTAAACATCAAGATGTTCCTATGCAAAAGCACCAAGAGGTTTTTCTGCTTAAACACAAATCCCAACATTCACACAACACATTTATCTTTTGAATCCTGTCCATGACACAAATTTATTTACTGCCAATTTATGGGGTCAGCATAAGGGATGCAAGTTAAAGAGGTATATTTATCTTTTGTTCCTACATAAAATATCAGGAAAAGAAAACAAGCAAAATAGTAATAGTACAATCAGGATAAATGATGATAATATAACAAAGGTAAAATATGTTGATGGAATGCACCTATTCATTACTACATAAAATTAGTAAAAGTGATTAAGAAAGACACACCACCAATGGCCCCAATAATTTACCATCATCCAGATCCACAGTCACTGGGCAGCTCTGGTTACAAAGAGGATTTGGAGAACTTTTTCTGGCAATTGGGAAGTCCTGTGCAATGCATCCATTTGTAGGTGAGGCTTCCAATGTTACTGTGTAAGAGCATCCAGCTTTTATGTTGTTGAATAAAGAAGTTTACATAACTTCAAATGTGGGAATATCTGGCCCATGGAAGAACTAAGGGACTGTGCCTATCAATTTGGTTTTGAACAACACCCTTCCCAATAGGGCCAAACACATGGCTGCATGTCATTGACAATCTCCCATATATGGGATAGGCTAGGAAGCGAGGCCATCTGCTTACAGGCCCTTGATGATTTATCAAACAAAGCTGGACATCTGCTCACATGGCTTTGATACACTACTGAACAAGGAAAGTTAAATAAATTCTTACAACATTTCATCCTTGCAAATGATTATATTTTGTCTAAGCTACATCTTTCACTAATGACGATGCATATTTTGCTAATTGTTATTTACTAGTAATAGATACATATTACACTAATGAGCTGATACTATGTAATGTTTGGATGGAATGTTCATCTAGATGTCAGCTTTGGTTCAAGGCCTATTGCTCAGGCCACAGCACTTCAATTTTCCATTGGGATAAGTTATGGTGTTAGTATTTTGAAAAAAAAAATAGTTAGAGAAGAGTATATTCTGTTATTGGCTGTAGCAAGATTGATGTAAGGTCAAGGATTTAGAAATTTCTGATATTATTTCAAACACTGTATTTCTACTATCTTTCATAATCTTTTTTTTGTTTTTTATATGATGCAGAACCAGATCTATATTTCCCTCTTTGTATTTCTTTCCCTGTGATTGGGATAACTTGTTGCATTGTTGAACTGTCAAGACAAGAGACCCTCTGGCATACCCTTTCATCTCTGGATAACCTATTTCAATGGCTGCCCACTCTTTTCATAAATATTTTTTTTTCTAATATCCAATCTATACCTCCCCTGGCACAATATCAGACCCTTTCCTCTTATCCTATCACCTGATAGTGAAGAGGACAGACAAGCCCCTTTCAGGTAGTTGTAGAGAGAAATGAGTTCTCCCCTCAGCCTCCTCTTTTGGAGACTAAACACAGGATCACAGGGCATTAGGTGTTGGAAAGGACCCAAGGAGATCATCAAGTCCAACCCTCCTTCCAGAGCAGGACCATACAATCTAGCACAAATTACAGAGCCTTGAAAGTCTTCAGAGAAGGAGAACCCACAACCTCTCTGGGGAGCCTGTTCCAGTGCTCTGTGACCCTTACAGTAAAGAAGTTGCCCTTGTGTTGAGGTGGAAGCTCTTGTGCTGCAACTTAGATCCATTGCTCCTTGTCCTATCACAGGGAGCAAGTGAGAAGAGCCTGCCCGCCCTGCTCTTGACCAGCCCTCAGATATTTATAAACATTTGTCAAATCTCCTCTCAGTCTTCTTTTCTCCAGACTAAAAAGTCCCAGGTCCCTCAGCCTCTCCTCATAAGTCATGCCCTCCAGTCCACTAATCATCCTCATAGCCCTCCACTGGACCTTCTTCAGCAGATCCCTGTCCCTCTTAAACTGGGGAGCCCAAAACTGAACACGGTATTCAAGATGGAATCTCACCAGGGCAGAGTAGAGGGGGCAGAGAACCTCCCTTGATCTGCTGAACACACTCTTCTTAATACACCCCAGGATCCCATTGGCTTTCTTGGCCACAAGGGCAAATTGCTGTTCCATGGTTAACTTGTTATCCACCAGGACTTCTCAGTCCCTCTCCACAAGACTGCTCTCCAGTGTGATCTCCAAGATCATCCAGTCCAACCTATCACCCAGCCCTATCCANGAATCTCACCAGGGCAGAGTAGAGGGGGCAGAGAACCTCCCTTGATCTGCTGAACACACTCTTCTTAATACACCCCAGGATCCCATTGGCTTTCTTGGCCACAAGGGCAAATTGCTGTTCCATGGTTAACTTGTTATCCACCAGGACTTCTCAGTCCCTCTCCACAAGACTGCTCTCCAGTGTGATCTCCAAGATCATCCAGTCCAACCTATCACCCAGCCCTATCCAATGGCACTAAGTGCTCCATCCAGTCTTTTCTTGAACATCTTCAGGGACGGTGACTCCACCTCCCTCGGCAGCCCATTCCAATGACAAATCACTCTCTCTGTGAAGAACTTCCTCCTAATATCCAGCCTATACCTCCCCCGGCACAACTTGAGACTGTGTCCCCTTGTTCTGTTGCTGGTTGCCTGGGAGAAGAGGCCAACCCCCACCTGGCTACAACCTCCCTTCAGGTAGTTGTAGACAGCAATGAAGTCACCCCTGAGCCTCTTCTCTTCCCCATCTCCCTCAGCCTTTCCTCGTAGGGCTTGTTTAACTTGTTTAGCTCTCCTTCCTTCCAGATGCCTGAGTTCCTCAAGTAAGTCATACTTTATAGTTAGCCTAGTTTAGAAGTTTCTAAGTGTGGAGATGAAGTCATCTTTGGGCAGCCTTTGGGCAGGTTATCACCACAGCAGTGGTGCAGAGGCAGATGTGAAAAGGATCTCAAGAGGTATATCTCTTTGACATTATTTACACATCCTTTGTAACTAAAGATGCTGACATAAGTGATGATGCTCACTCAGGATGGTTTTGCCAGCTAGTCAGCATTGTATTTATCTAAACTATAAGTAGCTTAAGCTTTCATCCATGTTCCTGCATAGTATGGGCACTGGAAAAAGTATGCTATCTTAGGTAGAAAGCGACATGGTACTGAGTCTCATTATCCCAATGATGATACTTCACGATCTCTGAAGAAGTTTCTCAGACATGTTAAATGAGGTTAAATGAGGGAACAAACTGGAAGAATGATCTTACAAAGGAAATAGAAATGCTCATTCAATATCTCTGGCAGAAATGAATAAAAATACACTAAGGCATCACCCGACTTTAAAGTGTGAACATGTGCCAGCAGTTCCTAAATAATGTTTATTTGAATCTGGGGAAAGAGCTAACAGAATCGGTGCAGGCATCTGCCATACTAAAGCAGTGTATGATTTTAAGACCTTTCTAAGTAAGTTGTGAATAATACATGCTTCAGCTAGCATGTGTCCTTTGAGAGCTGAGAGTCCAAGTACTATCAAATCCTGAGCTTTGTAAGTGGATGAGAATTTCCCATTGCAGTCAGCTTCACACTCGTGGGAGGTAAGTTCAGTCAGACCACAAGAATCAGTGGAGAATCCAGGTGAGATTCATCTATCTAAATGTAGACCTTTCACATATATTGAGTACCTATCGCCTGGACTCCCATGTCAGTAAATAAATGGAGAAGGTTAAGCCTCTGTGTGATGCAGTTCATCCTCTCCTAATGTAGGTACAGATAACAGGCCAAGTGAATTGCACCCCAAGCCCATCCATTTCTCTCTATTAAGAAAGTATCCTATAAAAGGAACCCTGAGCAACCAGTTAAATGTAGATATCTGGTATCAGATCAGATAATTTTCAGCCTTGCAGATAAATCCGTGGAAAGACTGACTTGTGGAACTGGTGACACAAAGAAAGCGTGAATGTCCAGTGTCCAGATTAATGGGAACCAGCACAGCAACCTTGAGACTGCCAAGGAAAGGAAACTAATATAAGACTGTGAAACTATCTTTAACTCAGGTTGAATATCTGGCTGCAGTCTTCTTATATATCTTCTGTGAGATCTGACTAGGTTAGTCTTCTTGGAGTTGCTCTTCTGTTATAACAGTATGTGAAGAACATGATGTCAAGAACAAGAAGACCAGCAACATCCTGACCTGTATCTGGAGCAGGGTAATAAGCAGAACCGCGGAACTGATGGTCCCCTTGTACTCATTGCTGGTGTGGCCAAACCTTTGAGTACTGTGTTCAGTTTTGAGGCCTTCCCTACAAGAAAGACATTGAGGTCCTGGGGCAGGCCCAGAGAAGGGAATTGAAACCGGTGAAAGATCTGGAGAATAAGTCATTAGAACCATCTGGGCGAACTGGATTGTTTAGTCTGGAGAAAGGGAAACTGATGGGAGATCTCATTCTTCTCTAGAACTATCTGAAAGGAGATTGTAAAGAGGTGGGTGTCTGTCCTTTCTGTCTAGTAAGAAGTGACACACCAAGAGAAAGTGGCCTCAGGTTGAACTAGGGAGGTTTTAGATTGGATATTAGAAGAAACTTCTTAACTGGAAGGATTATCAAACACTGGAATAGACTTCCCAGGGAGGTGGTTGAACCACCATCCCAGGAGGTGTTTAAACGACACATAGATGTGGTGTTAAGAGACATAATTTTATACCAGACTTGGCAGACTTAGATAATGGTTGGACTCAATAATCTTAAGGTTTTTTCCCAACTGAAATAATTTTATGATTCTATGAATATGTTGTAAGATGTAAATTAATTTTCAGGAATGTAAGTCCACTAACTAGAAAGGTACTGGATAAATATCCAAAATGTGACAAGAGCTGATTAGATTCTTCATCTGCTCTGCAGGCCCAAGCTTTGGCCTCGTTCTCCCTGATACAGGACAGAGAGGCAAAGGGTAAAGTGGTGAAAGGGCAGTGGCCTGTGTTGGAGGAAGGAGGGGAAAGGACATGAATGAATAAGAACCTTTGTAAGAAGGAAAAGCATAATGGGGTGTGAGAAAAAAGAAAAATAGGGAGAAAAGATTCAAGAGATTTACTCTTCAGGAGGGTGGAAGAGAACAGAGATGAGCAGCTAAGCAGCAAAATATAAAGGAAAAACATTTCCAATGTAGAAACAGGATTTGAAAGACTTATGTATAAAGATATAAAAAGCCAAAGACTTTCTGGAAATGAAACATAATGTTGCAAGCATAAATAACCTAAACATAAACAGGAAAATCTATGTGAGTAGTGAGTGGGCATACACAGGAGTGACAGTTACTCTTTGACCTCGATCCTTAACTTGTCTGCAGTTTTGCCTATAGAATTACCTTTCTTTTTGTTATCTCCAGAGTTATAACTGGCTGTTATGAATTATCATATGGTTTATTATTTCTCTTGATATATTGATTTCCACATAAGTTTATATGTAGAATGTTGTATTTTGGCCTGAATTATTTTAAAAATTCCAAAGGCTAAATACTTTTCTGGCTTCATGCTAATCTGTACTTGAGTACAGTAGAAGGAGCCTGAGAAACAATACTGTCATTGAGAAAAAAAATGTGAAGCTGCTGCCTACTTAGTACTCAGGAATTCTGTGTTACTGAGGTGAGTTGTGTTTAGTGATTTATTGGATTATCCTTTTTTAGTATTTCTTACGAATCTTTCTTTCTTCCTCTACCTTTCAGTATTCTTTTTCTTTATTCCCTCTGTTGTAAAAAAAAAAAAAAAGCATGGATATATGAAGCCCAAATATGCATTTGCATCTGTGTGGATGTATTTCTTTGCCACCCTTTGATGGCAGACTGAGAGATTTGATATTAGGGGTGAATCTGGGCACAAATCCAGACTACATGGTGGCTGCTGTACTATTTTCTTGTACTTTCGGCTTAAAGCCCGAATGTTTTAACTAATAATTGTAGCACTGCTTCAGGTGTGGGAGCCTCACTCAGTAGCTCAGAAATGGTGAAAAGGCCAGAGTCTGTATTACTGGTCAGAATTTGAATTACTGGGACTTTGTCCACTGCTCATGTGCTTAGATTCATTGCCTGAAAAGTCCTTTCATAGTTGCAGGCAAGCAGTTCTGGGTAGTAGTGCCAACAGACAGTGTGACTTACTTTTCAAAAGATAGTAAAATCCCATAGTAAATAAAAAGTCATTCAAAATGCTGCTTTGTAAACTGATACAGCGCTGATACTGTGCAGCCCTAGCAATGGCTCCTTTATTTAAGAGCAAAAGCTGCAGGGAAGCTGTGGAAACTTCTCATCAGCGAGGCATGTACGAATGGACAAAGCCTGCTGTTTTCCCAGTGACTAATTGAAAGACAAATGTCATTTGGCACTTGTGCTTGGTGTCCTCCTGATGATGTGTCATGAAGCAACATGTGGCTACCAGCGCTGAAAATGACAGATCTCTCCTTCCTCGTGTACTACATGACAAGTACTCTTCCTTGCTGTACCTCACCTTTCTCTGTGCTCTGTCTTTTATATAAGATCGCAATAGGACCCAGCTTTGATTTTAGTGGCAACACGAACATGTGTTTTACAGATTGACACTTCAGCTCAGGGGTTTAATCAGCTACCTGACTCCAATCACATTATCCAAAGTTTTGCTTGGTGATACTGATAAGCGTGTATCTAATTTAATTGCTTTCAGATGGTCTGTTGGTAACTGATCCAAGATACTAAATTCATAGATGGATCTTTCCTATGCCAGAGAGGTGTATTCAGTTGCTGAGTAGTATGAGTAGCTATGTTGTTCAGAATGGTTTTGAGTCATTGTCTCACTTTGTAACCCCTGAGCTTCTTCAACGTATGTTTTTCAGCAAATAGTTGTACTTTCTTTTTCACATGTTGTGTTGAGAACAGCCAGCTCCAGGTAAATTGAATGCTAAGGGAGATGAGTTGGAACCCATTTGAGACTATGTGGTGTTGCTAACTGGCTTTGTACATCCATAAATGAAGTAGAATTGTATTTTAGTTTGCCTGGCAATTAATAATTTTTTTATATAAAGGTCTGAGAACCTGAAGAATGCTGATGGTAATGTCTGCAACATGGATGAACTCTTTAGTTGCATGATGATGATAGGTTTGCTGCATACATAATAGACTTCTTGTGCCAGAATAGTGTAGCTGAACATCGATAGAAATGCTGAATAGAAGAGACACAACCACAGCTGTTTCCATTATGCATACTTATGAAAATGGCTAAATAGCAAAGGTGTGGAGGGAGAGGCAGAGAAAGCTTTCAGTGAAGCAAAGAGAGTTGCCAATTTTTATTCAGCATGGTGGAGCTGAACTAATAGCTATTGCTTCAGACTCCTCTCATGACATATCACTGCTTTATTTTGATTTATTCATTTTACTCCTCCAGCACATAGAAGCTGCATTGTGGGCAAGAACTGCTGTGAACGAGAAACTTTTGAAGGTAATTTGTTGATGTCCTGAACAAAACCACTTGTCTGCATGTCTGATGTGTGTATTGATCTTACAGACTGTCTCCTGTCAGCCGGGTAATAAATGCTTAGCTGTGTAGTTCTGAAAGTCTAGCAGCCAGACCGATCCCAAGACAATCTCTGGAGTAATGATGGGGAAAGGATTAGAGAGCAAAGAAGGATCATTCACTTTTTAAAAACAATTAAATAATTTATTTTGCATGCAAAATGGCTATTAAGAAGAGAACTTGCCATTGAGATTTTTGCAGTACCAGAACTGGGGTTCTGCAGTCAGCAGATGGAGTCTTCATCCCAAACAGTTACTACAAGATTCATTAATTTTTGTTAATGATGCACCTATATCCTCTGTGTTTCTAGTTAATTTTCTATTGCTTTGGTGGGAAGTATTATCTTGCAGTGAATGAGCTGAAAAGAGAGTTTCCTCTTCTATTTCTTACCTGTTTACAGGGTTTTGATTAAAAGAACAAACCTGTTTCCCTAGCCACCTCAGCTAAACCAGGATCATCAATTTCTCAGAGCTCATGAAAAACCAGAAAAAAAAAGCAAACTAAAAAATCTGAGCCATTCACTCTTCTGACAAGCTGCCAGAGCTTGCAGGACTTGCTCTCATGCTGGCATCTTTTCTGCCCTTGATGTCATGTGCAAAACACAAGGATTTCTGCTGTGCTAATCCCTCTAATGAGGGCTTCTCCCAGCCTCTATATACCCTGCTCAAAGCCGTGGCTGCTGGGCAGGCACTGCAGAGCCAGAACACTTGCCTTTTGAACTACATTCAAGGCAATTAGAGACTGGGATTAAACAAACACCCAACACCAGCATCTCAGCAGCAAAAGGGATTATCCTGGTTGACTGGGGCACAGAGCTGTGGTGAGGCCAGCTTGTCCCACGGTGGATATCTCCCTGTTCCGCTTGCTCAGATCCAGCAGAGAGGCAGAAACTGCACCCAGCCATAATGGGCACCCTGAGGTGGCTCTTCTGGGCTGGGCTGGGCTATCTGAGCTGTTGCTGTCCCCTCCGGGTGCAGGCACAGTTCCCTCGTGCCTGCATGACAGTGGATGCCCTTCGCTTGAAGCGCTGCTGCCCAGCCTTGGGGATGGAGCCAGGTAACATCTGTGGGTCTCTCCAGGGCAGAGGACGATGTCAGGAGGTGCAAGCAGATGCTCGACCCTGGAGTGGCCCCTACACCCTTCGAAACGTGGATGATCGAGAACGGTGGCCCCTCAAGTTCTTCAACCAGAGCTGTCGGTGCACAGGTGAGAGGGGTGCAGGGGTCAGGGGATGGAGTTGGATGGCTCTGCTAACCTTGCTGCAAAGGCTTGAAACAACCCTGATTGCACAAAGTATCGAGAGAGCCTCAATTTCCTAGGAATATTGTCAGCATGCAAACTTCTGGGTTTTCATCTTTCCTCTTTTTTTTTTCCGCCCATAGATGTACAGGTGAGCAGAAAGAAGTAGCTAAATATAGGGAAGCTCAACCTGAGCCAGGAGGCCCAGCCAGCACCCATGGGTGATGTAAGAGTGACTATCAAGCCTATTCCTACCTAACCAGAGGGCCACCAGGCCTCCTAGCCTTTGTCCCACTCCCACTCACCTTGTGTGCACCATGGGCACTCACTAGTTTTGACAGAAGGATTCCTCTGCCCAGTTGGACAAGCTTAGGGCTTTTGCCTTTCCTGGGGCATATTATAAAGGAGAGTGGGCAGGGAGGGGAAGTGGTCACACCTGGGGTGGGAGGATACTCTAACAGAACCCAGGTGCTCTGGGTTTGGGGGATAAAAGGAAAAAAAAAAAAATAATGCAGTGTGGGGTGAGACGGGGGCAGATATGGTGGAGAAGGGGAGGTGGGGCTGAAAGTGAGATAGAAAGGAAAAGGATGGAGTGGAAAAGAGGAAGATGGGGGAAAGGAAGGAGATGGAAAA
Organism: Psilopogon haemacephalus; assembly: GCA_013396835.1. NCBI lineage: Eukaryota > Metazoa > Chordata > Aves > Piciformes > Megalaimidae > Psilopogon > Psilopogon haemacephalus. The sequence continues at coordinate 9,486 of VWZI01019519.1, forward strand.
GAAAGGAGGAAGATGGAGTAAAAGAAAGGAGACAGAGTAAAAAGGAGGAAGGTGGGGAAAAGAAAGGAGATGGAGAGGAAAGGAGGAAGATGGGGAAAAGAAAGGAGATGGAGAGGAAAGGAGGGAGATGGGGGAAAGAGAAAGGTGGAGAGGAAAGAAGGGAGATGGAATAGGAGATGGAGAGGAAGGAAGGGAAATGGGAGGAATAGGAGATGGAGAGGAAAGGAGGGAGATGGGGGAGAAGTGTGGTAAAGAATAATAATAAAAGTGAAAACTGGACTGTAGCATCAGCATTGAAACCAGCCTGTTTATCACCAACCCTTTGTTATTTCTGCTTAGAGCAGTAACCAGACATCTTCATTGATTCACTATGTTGGCTGGAGAAGAGCAAGTCACACCTATCTAAGAGGAAAAAAATGAGGAAATAAAGAGAAAAACTAAGAAATAAAAAAGGAAAAACAAACACAAATTATAAACATATAAAAAAAAATATATACACACACACACAAAGCATGAGGTCTTGTCAGCAAGTTCTGCATGGGCCAGCAATGTGCTCTTATGGCCAAGAGAGCAAATGACATCCTGGGGTGTATCAAAAAAAGTGTGTCCAGCAGGTCTAGGGAGGTTCTTCTCCCCCTCTGCTCTGCCCTGCTTAGACCACACCTGCAATGCTGTTTCTGGTTTTGGGCTCCCCATTTTGAGACAGACAGGAACCTTCTGGAGAGAGTCCAATGGAGAGCCTCTGAAGAGAGACTGAGAGCCCTGGGGCTGTTTAATCTGGAGAAGAGAAGACTGAGGAGGAGATCTGATCAATGTATACAAATATCTGAGGGGTGGCTGTCAAGTGAATGGGGCCAATCTCTTTCTGATGGTCCACAACAATAGGACAAGGATCAATGTCTACAAACTGGGACATAAAAGGTTTCACCCCAACATGAGGAGAAACTTCTTTCCAGTGAGGGTGACAGAGCCCTGGAGCAGGCTGCCCAGAGAGGTTGTGGAGTCTTCTTCTCTGGAGACTTTCAAAACCCACCTGTATATGTTCTTGTGCAAACTACCTTAGGGGATCCTGCTTTGGCAGAGGGGTTGGATTTGATGATCTCTCTAACATTCTGTACTTCTCTGCTTGTCCCTGTAGCAATCACCTTTTTCTACAGGGTTTTTTTTGACACTTCAGTACTGTGTTCAAATCTCTGTCATGGTGCAATGAACTTGATCAGTTTGCATTGATTGGAGATTTATTCTACTTTGCAGCACAGTACGCTCCTGGGAACTGAGTATGTGTGATGCCTGCCATGTTTCCCAGGGTTGCTAACTAACTCTAGAACTCAATTTGATCTGAAACGGGCCTGTACAACCATCAGAGTCCTTTTCTTTTCCTCCCTGTCTCCAGCCACTCTTTTCTTCCATGGTTTTATGTGGGCCTCTGTGTTCATGTGATGGAAGTGAAACAGATTAAGGAGGAGAAGTGCTTGAAGGCTAAGCTGGCCAAAAAGCTCAGGTTTTAGTAAGATCAGTTTACTAGCAGGAGGAAGGAAATACAAAGGGGAGATCAGGGCTGCATAAGGTGCCAGTGCCTTTTCAGCAAAGGCCTTTGTTGAAGCAGCATTAAAATGAGTGGGAATCACAGCTTCAGCCCTAACTGGTGGAAGATGGTACAAAGAGTCAGACAAAAAGCACATTTCAATCACTGAAGTAATTTGCTAGGCAGGTTTCAAATGTAGACTGGGAATACTTATTGGATACACAAAGTTGTTTGACTTTTCAATCACAGGAAGCGTAGCCTGCTTTTCTTCAACCAGATTCTTAGAACTAGCTGAACTGTTTTGTCTAAAATATACCTTGACTCTCACTATCATAAAAGCCCAGATCACTCTAAAAGAAAGCACTTCAGAAAATTTCAGCCAAGAGTGTTAAGTTTAGCAACGTTTTTTATCATCTGAAAGCAGAGAGGTAGTGGCAAATGACTTAAATGGATACATAGCACTACTGAAGTTCCTCAAAATAATAGCAACAGACTTTAGAGTATAAAGTCATCTTTATCTCTTTCTTTGACTAGATTTCAAATCCTTGTTTGGAAGTACTTTTCCAGCCACTTTAACAAAAAATTTTCTTTTAAAAATTACATTGTTATTTAAAATGTCCTCATATACCTCCAAACACTGATGTCAAATATCAGATACAGGAACAAACTCTGAGTCAGAAGAGCTGCTGAAGCACATGGGCGTGCACCAATATGTATTCAAGTCAAAATGATCAGGGCATCAAAACCTGGGAGCAGATTGAAGAGCAATGTAGGCAGACACAGTCTGCATAGACAGACATTAATTTGTTTGTCCAAGTAGCGGTAAACACCAGTAATTGATATTTTCAGGGCTGGGTCCGAAGTTACGTGACCGGAACACAGTGTCATTCCATTCAGCCTTCCTTCTACTATTCTGTCCACTCTCCTTGGTTCTTTAAATATGGTTTCTTATACTACATTTTTATGCCACTTGCATTCTTCTTTCTTATCACAGTCCTTACTAGCTAAATATAACAGTGATAAAACATTAAGGTGGAAGGCATCCTTAAGGATGATTTCCAGAAAGGTTTCCTGGGCTTTGCTTTGCTTGATGCTACATGCAAAGGCATTTCTGGGAGAATGCTACAAAGTTTACAACTACATGGGATTTGAATCACATCTGGTGCTTTTACAGTGCTGGTGGTCATGTGTCTGTGTTTATCAGTATTTAGTTGTATTTTCCCCGCTCTATTTTACACACTAGTTGGCTCTCTGCACACTAGGGTTTTGTGTGATGTGGTCTTTATTAGGCACCTAGAGCTATGGTCGCTATGGTAAGTAACATAAAATAAATATCCTCATTCAAAGGGGCATGGAACAGTGCATACCTCTGCTATTAAAATATTTTATTTTTCAAATGGATGCTATGTGCAGACTGCCTATTTGAGACAGTTCCTGATTTATGCAGACCCCAACCCACACTAAGGCTTGCTCTAACATTTTTAACAATATAAGCAATTGTGTTCTGGTGCCATCTTGGCATTGCTTAATTTGCAGTTTACACATGGTTTAAGCAATAAGCTATGAGAACTCCAGTGAATCTCTTTGGTTAAACAGTGCCATCTAAATGTGTCATATAGCTGATGGCTGTATGTTAGGAATGTCTTGTTCAACATCTTTATCAATGACATTGATTAGGGGACAGACAGACAGGCAGACAGAGTGTCTGCACCACAAATTTGCTGATGATATCAAACGGGGAGGCTTGGTTGATACACTTGGAGGCTTTGTGGCCATCCAGTGAGACTTGGACAGACTGGAGAGCTGGGCACAGAGGAACCTAATGAGGTTCAACAAGGATAAGTGAAGAGTCCTGCACCTGAGAAGGAGCAATAAAATGTACCAGTACAGTCAGGGAAGTGATCTGCTGGAAAGCAGCCCCATGGAGAAGGACCTGGGAGTCCTGCTGGACAACAAGCTATTCACAGGACATCAATGTTCCCTTGTGGCCAAGAAGGCCAACGGGATCCCACAGTGCATTAAGAAAAGTGTGTCCAGCAGATCAAGGGAGGTCCTCTTCCCGCTCTGCTTTGCCCTGTGTTCAGTTTTGGGCTCCCCAGTTCAGGAGAGACAGGGAGCTACTTGAGAGAGTCCCATGAAGGGCTACAAAGATGATTAAGGGGCTGGAGCACTGCCCTGTGAGGAGAGGCTGAGGGACCTCTGGCTTTTTGGTTTGGTAAAGAGAAGACTTAGAGGGAATATAATAAATGTTTATAAATCTGTGAGGGCTGGGTGTCAAGAGGGAGGGGACAAACTCTTCTCAGTTGTTCCCTGGGATAGGACAAGGGGCAATGGACATAAACTAGAACACAGGAAGTTCCACCTCAACATGAGTAGGATTGTTTTTACTGTAAGGGTCACAGATCACTGGAACAGGCTTTGCAGGGAGGTTGTGGGGTCTCCTTCTCTGGAGACTTTCAAGACCCTTCTGGATGTGTTCCTGTGTGACCTGCACTAGATTATATGGTCCTGCTCTGGCAGGGGGATTGGGCTCAATGAACTCTGGAGGTCCCTACCAACCCCTGACATCCTGTGATCCTCTGATACCTATCTGGAGTTGTGAGGAACAGGGTGAGGGGCAGGATTTTCCCCGGAGGACTCTGGAGTTCTTGCAATAAGTTAATTAACTGCATTTTCTACTAAAAGCTTAGTAGCTAAGGCTAAAAGGAATTCTGAAAATGTGGCCATTTCTTGTAGCTGCTCACTGACAAAAAATACCTTTAAACCATATCCATCTAGGGCTGGATGCAATGCTGAGCATTTCTGAAAAAAACATAACAGAATCCCAAACACAAACAAATACAAGTGGTTATTGTGGTTTTTTTTTTTTTTTTCCCCCAAATTAATTTAATTTTTTTAAGAAAAAAAAANCAAATTAATGTAATTTTCTAAGGAAAAAAAAAACAAAACCCAAACCAAAAGACGACCCACATTTATTTTCCATTTCTAGGCTTTATCAGATAACATACATTAGTCTTTCTTAAACTGGAGAGAAATAAAACAAAATAAGGTTAGTACACTAGAAAGGTCCAGTTTTACTTCCCACTTTATGTACAAAGAGCTATGGTCAAAACCAGAGATGTATGTCTAAGGTCAGGATGCTGTTTGCTGCATGATTCACTCAAGCTGTGTTGGTAGCCGCAAGAATATCATGTCTAGAAAAAACCTTGTATGTACCCTACACAACTGATATATAAATTCTTAAACTGATGACTGTTCCTGACAGCATGCAGTTACCATGTGAAGGGGCATATGGTAATTTGCTTTTCAGTGAGGTGTGGATGTTGAACTATGCAAATTGCTGGATGCACCAGTCTAACCTTGAAAACTGACACTCATATCTAATTACACAATGAAGCAGAGTTTCAGTGGGATACCTAAATTTAGTTTAGAAGAATCGTGTTTTAGGAGAATTATAAACTGAGTGTTACTTTGAGTTCTTTTACAAGCTACAGAAGATTATTGTGAAAAAAACTCTGTGGTCAGTCACGCAGTACAGATTGTGACAGTGATTAAACAGTGATGTAGTTTGAGTTTACTGAGGAGTTAAACATAATTACATTTTTATTTTTCCTGATGCTTTCTAAGGCTGATATGTGGACATGTACTGAATGTTGCTAGGTTTTGGGTTTTTTTCCTAGAAGTTATTAAAAAAAATATTTTCACATTCCTATGCAATATATAATCTAATCAAGCTGGGCACAGAAGGTTTAAATTCTATTCTTTATCTGTAAGCAAACTGCTAGTTAAGCCATGTAGCTGATATGGTGACCCTCCCAGTAGGTAAAAATGAGCTTTTGAAGTAATTATAAAATACAATAAACTTGCTTATTGTAGGGCAATGTATCTATGGGATAATGCTACCTTGAGTTACCTTGAGCTCTAAAGTAAAGCAAATTTAAATTTATACTGTAAATATATATATATATAAATATACCCCCTCCATATAAAGTATAAACATACACATTTACATTATAGATATAAAGTAAAATAGTTATGTAAACTGCCCTGGTGATCCTGTTAAAAGCCTGTGATAGGTATGGATCTTTCACATCCTACAGCCTAACAGTATGTTCAGCTGAAGAGCCAGAAGAGCTGGCCATTTGTTTCACATGGTAGCAATCCCAATCATACCCCTGGGATACTGCAATATGATGGTGTTTCAAATAAAACATAACTCCTGCTTTAAAGCAATGGTTAAAGAAGTCTGAAAAGGAGTCCTTTCTCCTAATCTGGTAAGTGATGTGTGTTAAAATGGTCTCTGGAAAGAAGAGGAATCACAGCTGCTTAGATTTCATCTTGATTCAAAAGAAGGCAGAAAGTGGTGACTGTTGGATGGGTTCCTTTCTAACTAAAGGAAACACACTGCATTGATGGAGATAGTGATTTGTGTTATGATCAGTGTCTGAAGACCAACCACTTGCTATGACTGCTTAGAGGTAGAAAAATCCCTCCCTGTGAGCTCAGACAACTACTGTGCTTCAGTAGTGTGTGAAAACTGGTGTTAGCATATGCCAGTGATTAATACATACCCAGTGTTGTGTCATGAGAAGTGTCTTTTTCTTAGTGTCATGCCCATGGACTGACCTACTGGGGGAAACAGCATGGTCACAATGTCTACAGAAACAGCCAGATTTACCCAACTTGACTGGGAAAGAGCACATTAATGATGGTGAGACTAGGCATGGAAAAGGAGAGTTCCTGAAGCATGTGACCTCACCTACAGACAAAAAGGTTAATGAGGATGACACACTAGGTAATCTTTTTTTTTGGCACTACAGTGGTCATTCCTGAAAGCAGCAGAACAAACAGGGACCATCTAAACTCCATGATACGGTCCCCTGTTTTTGAGAATAATCTCTGTTATTCCTGGCACAGCCTCAAGAGGTGGTACACTGGGGTGTTGCATGTTCATCACTGAAGTTGAAAAAATGCTAGTGTGAATCCTTCAATGTTCCTATGGTCCTTATCTTCATAAGCATCTTCAAAGCGTCTCACTGTCTTACTGAAAATGCCCACTGTATGCTACATCCTGATAATAAAAAGATTACTTTACCTAGTCTCCTAGAGCCATACCACTGGAATTCACAATCACCACTGTAGCGAACATTGAAGCTGTTTGAGACAGGGACATACATTTCATAGTGCTGTCATGCTGGAAGTCCACAGGGCAGTATGTAAAATTTCTGAAAACAGCAATGCATCATTTCCAGACCAGTGACCTGGTAGAGTGTTATAGAAACAAATGCTAAAAAAGTGGTTTGGGTGGGACATAAAACCCCTGAGTTTGAGTGCTGCAGTCATTCCTGTTTGCAATGTGAGGAATCTCACTGACTTCCATCAGCTTCTTGCCATTTGGGGTACTGTGCAATGACAGTCCTGTGATGCATGCAGTATGTTGAAAGAAAATGACAAAAAGTAACTTTCACTTTTGTGAAGTGTTATTATTGTGTGCATTTATGACAAGAGAACATACTCTGAATAGACCAGAGTATGTTAAAAAAAGTGTTTGGCACAATCAGCAGAAATACTGCATTACTCAATACTGCTTTCCCTGGAAATCAGCTCCTCCTGTTTGCTGGTTTCTCTTTCACTGAAGTTTCTCCTTTTTACTTGCTAAGAGCTCATGTCCCATTGAAGAGTGTTTGGTGAACTGGCAGACAGAATGGACTTCTTGGATTACTTCATAGATTAGGTGGTTAAGGGAGAAAATCCTGAAGAGCATTAAGTGGATATAATTAGCACCTGCTAATAATGGGGGAAGAGTCATTGGTTCACCTGGCTCCACAGAGGCACAGAATCCCTTTTTTTGTTTCCAAGAAGATGACTCAATATATCAGGCTTCTTTTCATAGCCTGATGAGGCACATAAAGTATATAGACATTTTTTCCAATAAAATGACCTTTGCCATCAAGAGATGTATAGACTCAAAGGGCCCTCACTGAAGGAGGAGTAGGTAGTCACACCAAGTGACTAGTGGAGCCTTCTTCTGCTACCAAGAGCAGAGAGGGCAAGCCTGGTTCTGTACTAACTTTGGTTCTGTTAGTTCTGTTTTTCAATGTGGTGCTTATCCAGTGCTGTAGGTTATTTGAATTACTGGAAGAGTGACTGTTAATCTCAGAAGAATTGTTGACAGATCTTTTAGTGCTAAATTCCTGCTTTGCTCCCCTATACTTTTGGGTATGAATGGATAACAGCCCAGTGTTCCAGAAGTTCATGGCTTGTGTACTGCAACTTGTGCAATATACATAGTCTAATTAGGCAATGTTGCAAGATATTCCTGATATTTGTCATCTGGTCAGTAGACAGGAGTATGTGATGGGTTCTAATGGCTAGACTGTGTTGTCAAGAATGAGCAAGTATACAGGTAATGGAGTACACCAAATCCACACCAGCAGCTGCCCTTTTCTTCTGAGACTCACAATATAATGATAAAATCAACCTGTGTTGCTTCTCCCCCATCCCAGTCTTCGCCCTGGTCATAATAACAGATTAATGAAATTTTATTTCTTTGATGAAACTATCAACTACTTGCTTTTTTTTCTGGCATCAGTGTTCGTCCTCCTCAACTAATGCAGGGCCCTGGCTTTGTTTTTTTTTTTTCCTGTCCTGTCCTAATATGGCAGCTGAATTCACCTACTCTGCCTGCATCAGGACAAAATGTAAGTCATACACCTAGAAACTGCCCTTATGGTATGCCACTGGGGTGTGCACAATCCGAAACATAGTTGAAGTCTTCACTTCTGTGGTCTCTGACCTTAACACTAATCCTAAACTTCATCATAGCACATAAATCTATAGATTTTAGAGCCTCCAAACTGACCATAAGCAGTCTGTCACAAATGTTTAGAGCTCAGTAGCCCTTATCCTAGAGCTCGCCATAAGCAGCAGAGCTTCATGGTAATAGCCCTTGTAACCTTGGAGGGTCTTTGAAATTGGTAATAAACCCTGTAACTCCTGACAATCTGAAATCATTAGTGTCAACTGTTCTGCTCATAGACTCAACCCTGAAGCCTAGAGATCTCTGTCCACCCAGAGACCCAGACTTAATAAGCCACTTCACCATCTTCATGTTAGCTTGAAGCCTGCCTGGGTCTAGCAGCACCAGTCGGTGCAGGCAGGAAGCAGTGAGATTGTGTTCATTTTTGAAGACAGTGACTGTGTATGTGGGCTTAGAGGGTTTCAGTGCAGATTTTGGAGAAACAAGTGGAGGTCCCAGAGGACTCCTGGTTGCCCCTCTGCTCCTTTCTTCCCTTGGCCGCAATGCCTGCTGTCCTGTGCTGCTACTACACTGGCAGCCTGCACACAGTACCCACTGCAGGAATGGTCAGCAAAGGCAAAGCAAAGTGCAGCAGGGTCTTGCTGCTGGCAGTCTTCCATGGCAGGTGAGAGGCCACGCTTAAGGCAAGCTCTGCTCTCCTGGGTTCTTCCACCATGTTAGAGGGCCTGAGCTACAGCCCAGAGTGGAATCGATTACTTGCCTTAGGAATAATGCCAGTAGGGAACTGCAGTGTTTCTCAGGCTCTTATTGCAGCATCATTTAATAACGTTTAGCGTGACCTGCAGCACTCCTGGTGCTTGTCCTGGATTGCACTGGATCCCAGATACACTGTTAATAGACCTTAGTTTTACCCCTAATAGAAATGTTTTGTTTGGGGATTTCTTTCTGTGCATAAGGATCCACATGAACCAATCCCTTCCTGGCTTTGATCCTGTAAGTCTGGGAGTACTTGGGAGCCAGTTAAAAAAAACACTTCATTGTTGTGCTTAACCTGAAGTGCTCAGCCCTCAGTTCAGTGAAACTGAGGGCTTAGTGGAGCTCTGAGCACCTTTGGGCCCATTACCCAGTACTTCACCTTCCCAGCCTGCTGAATGTAATTCTTGGCCCTGCCATGGCTCTGGGAAGTGAGCCATACTTCTGGTTAGGAAGTTGGCAAAGCTACCAGCCTATTCAGCTCCTGTCCTTTCTAAGAACTGATGTCTCTGTGGGAAAAATATGCTAATTCTTAATTCTTCTGCATTTCACTGTTAGTTTTCCCTATTTAATAATGTTGTGATTGTTCTTTCCCTCTTTATTCAGGAAACTTTGCTGGCTATAACTGTGGTGACTGCAAGTTTGGCTGGACTGGCCCTGACTGCAATGTGAGGAAGCCACCAGTTGTCAGGAAGGATGTCCACTCCCTTACGGCAGAGGAGAGAGAGCAGTTCTTCAATGCTCTAGATCGTGCAAAGACAACCATTCACCCAGACTATGTAATTGCAACTCAGCACTGGATGAGTCTCCTTGGTCCCACTGGAGAGGAACCACAAATCGCTAACTGTAGTATTTACAACTACTTTGTCTGGCTTCATTACTACTCAGTCAGAGACACACTGTTAGGTTAGTGCTTTTCTTATCCAATAAGTTCTGCAGGTAGAAGGAGAGTGTGAAAAGTTTCGTTGCTGAACAAAGGTTAGTATGCTTAATGTAGCTGTGCTACTTCATCAAGCAGTGAGTCCCAATAGGAACAGATTTGTGAAGTGAAACAGTTGAGGGTGATAAGCTTCTGGCTGTTTGCAGTTGAGGGAGATGTGTTTCAAACTTACTGAGGTCTGGTCCCCACTTCCTGTGGCAGCTGGGGCACACCAGCCCCACTCCTTGTGCACCTTCCATCTGACAGGGAGGCATTTCACAGGCTCCACAATTGGGTAAACTGAAGTGTGATCAGGCAGTGACTGACTTAAAAAACATGTTCCTGTTGCACGAAACAAGCAGCAATGGGAAAGGTGCTCTTCAGTGGTGAAGGCAAATGCCACAGAGACATCTGGAACCAGAGTGCTACGTCTTTGTCTTTCAGCACATCATTATTAATGGGATTTTTGCCTGACTAACCACAGCCAGTTTTTTAAAACCAAACCAGGTTAAACGATTGGGTATCTAACACAATGCTTTCTCCCAGATCAGGATTGCTAGTTCCCATCACTCTTCTACACAGAAGTAGTTACGACAGCCCCATTTTGCAATGGGAGGAGGAAGCAGTATGACATTTCTACCCAGCAGTCCTATATGCAAGTTGAACAACCCATATCTACCTCCTTGCTGGAAGGTATCTCTACACTGCAGTGGGTTTTCTTCAGTCTCCCCTTCTGACCCAGTTCCATTTATGCAGGACATTAGGCGGCAATCTGTGGCCTATCAAAAAGAAAGATCTGTTGGGGATATGATGGTCATGTGGAAAGGGAAAGAAGATCCTGCAGTGATAAATACATTAATATCTAGGTTGAAGATTGCTTCAGTGGTAAAGCATATATGTTTTGAAGCCCCCTACCATTTGAGTGTGTCAGTTCTTGTGTGTAGTATACAACAAACAAGCATAATTTGAAGGAAAATGGCAAAGGACATGTTTAATTATTGCTGGAAGGTTATGGCAAATGCTGAGGTTCTCTTGGTAGATACATAGTCTGAGTTCTACCATTGAGCAAGAGAATGCAATAATGTGGTACATATGAGTAAGAAGCTAAGACTATAAATGAGAAAACTGCTTCTTAAAACCAAAATCCACTAAATGGATAAGAAATCTGCACAATATCAAGCTGGTGGAAATGTGAAGTTTTGAGAAGTGCTGAAGTGAATATATACAAAGGAGTTTGTTTCACTTGTCCGATGCAAATGTTATAGCCTCTGATGTGTGCTCTCTTCCCAAAGGTAACAGAAGAATGTGCTGTCTTTCTCCTGAACCTCATTTGGTGCCTAAGTGCTTGTTTTATCTTCCCTTTGTAGGACCTGGCCGCCCCTTCACAGGTATTGATTTCTCCCATCAAGGACCTGCCTTTGTTACTTGGCATAGGTACCATCTGCTGCTGCTGGAGAGAGACCTGCAGGTTAGCCGAATAGCCTTTCCCTTTCCTAAAGCAGCTTCTCTCTTTTGCTACATGACTTTGTTGAGCGAGCCAAGGGTAAGCTATTTCCTAGGACAGGTTCTTACTCAAACTCCCAGGAGTGTTTGCTCACTGATCCTTTTTTGTTTAAAGCAAAATTAGTGCTTTCAATATCCTGAAAGCTAAGCAGTTTCTCACTATGAACAATGATGTGAAGGTTATAATGGATTATTTTTTTCTTTGTCTTTGCAACAGAAGACAGAAAATGTGAATGGATTATTTATTAATAAAATCAAAGCAACACCTACCTGTAAAACTTTGTAACAGATATTGCCTGCTGATATTGCAGATAGTCTCCTAATAAATGCAACTCTAAATATAACTCCCATAAAATGTGCCACACTGAAGTTTAATACATGCATATATTTAGCAGTACACCTTTTAGATGAATATATGCTAGCATACCCAACAGTAGGTTGCCAAAGCATCAACTCATTTCCATTTGCATTACTTTGGCAATATTACTGTGTTTTAACTTTTCAAATCTCTAATGAAAATGGTTGGTATCAGAATAGCTGCAGGGTCTTGCTTGAGTGAAATTGCATCTAACAAGCAAGCACAAGCAAACACATGGTATTCCTCTGTTATTACAAGCTCAGGTTCTTCCCTAGGGCTAGTGTCTCTGGAGTGAAAGCAAACCACATCCACAGCTTTACCCATTATGCACTTATATCACTCAGCAAGTCTCTTCATTGCTTAAGGCATCTCTGCTTCTGCTCTCCTACTCTCCTATTGAGTGGGTAGAAAGCCTAACACGCCCAAAAGAAGAGCAGTCCAGCAGTAGAGAATCTAGTAACAATGCCTTTGCTTGGACTGACTTAATGCCCCAATATTTTGAAAGGAGTTGGAGCAGAACTGTGATGTGTTATTGACATGCAGACTGAAAAGCAGAATATCCAGTGAAAACCCAGTGAAACAACTGGCAGGAGTCCTTTTCTTTCTCTTTCTTTTGAAGGTGGGTCCCTGCTAATGAATTTCTGTCCATTGCAGCGACTGATGGACAACGACTCCTTCGCGCTGCCCTACTGGAACTTCGCCACAGGTAGAAATGAGTGTGATGTCTGCACAGACCAGCTTTTTGGAGCATCACGGCCAGATGACCCAGGGCTGATTAGCCTGAGTTCCAGGTTCTCCCAGTGGAAAATAGTTTGCAACAGGTGTGAGAATATTTAGGACAAGTTCACATCCTGACCAAACCTTGCTTTCATTCAGTAATGACAGCATGGGATGCTTGCTCTTTGTAAGTGGCAGGAAAAGAGCCAAGACATCTCTTTTAAAACTGGGTATCATGATCTGTCTGTGTGTAGGTGGTGCTGTGTAAACTTTGCCCCCTGGTATTTTGGAAGTATATTTTAAAAAGATTATTCTTTTTGTACAGAATTTTAGTGGATTCAACCAATTTGAGGCTGCTAAAAGTCTGAGGAGTTTGTACATTGGCACGTATCACTTTAAAGCAGAAATGCCTACATGTCAATTCTCTGTAACTAATACCCAACTGATTTTTGGCAACAGAGGCAGAAAACTGTTTTGGCATATAAGAAGCTAGAGACAGGATGAAAAATCTGTTCTCTTTTATTGAGTGAGACCTTAACCCTGATATATGTAGTGTGGTTTGGGGGCTGACTTTGAAGTGGCTGAGCTTCCACATGGAAAACAACAGAGAGATAGCCAGTAGCTTGCTGCCAGCTCTCAGGTTTGGGTGAGAGCAGGGCTTTGGCAGGGGATTTGCATCCAGGACTGGGGCTCTATGACACAAGTTGCTGCTGGTTACAATACCCATATATAATACAATATCACATTCTACTGTCCGCTCAGGGACAGTGTGCAGTCAGTCAGACATTTTCAGACAGGGCTTTTTCAAAGAGTCTTTGGGTACCTAAAGAGCTACTTGAAATTCTAGCTTTAGGTACCAGTTGGCTTTATATCTTTCCCCTACTTTTTCTCTAAGATAAATAGGATTTTGTTTTTCCCTTAGAAACAGCTTTTGCCTTGCCAAAGTTAAACAGAGAAGGACTTTTATTTACTTCAGGGGTTTCATTTAATACTGAATAGCACAGATTTATAGTCATGAGTTTTACTGTTTTTCTCCTCCTCTTCCCCTCTTTCTCTCCCTGATATGAAGGACTCGCTGCCTGCAATGGTGGTATGTCCTTAGAATCATAGAATGTCAGGGTTGGAAGGGACCACAAAGACCATCTAGTTTCAATCCCCCTGCCATGGGCAGGGACACCCTACCCTAGATTAGGCTGGACAGAACCTCATCCATCCTGGCCTTAAACACCTCCAGGGAAGTGTCCCCAGCCACCCCCCCGGGCCAGCCGTTCCAGGGCCTCACCACTCTCATGGTGAAGAACTTCCTCCTCACATCGAATCTGAATCTGCCCACCTCCAGCTTTGCTCCATTCTCCCTAGTCCTGTCACTACCTGATAGCCTAAAAAGTCCCTCCCCGGGAAGGGTCTTCAGGCCCTGAAAAAGGTTGTAACCCATTGCAGTTGCGTTTCTGCTAAAGGAGGTGAGGGATGGAAAGTGAAACCCTGTTTTCTGTCATCCAGTGCATTTTCCCTGCCCACTCCACAGTGAGACTTTCCAGGTTTCTTTTTTTTAACCTCTCTCTCTTTTTTTTTTTTTTTTTTTCTTCTCTTTGTTAAGAGTTGTAAAAAAAAAATAGTCCTTACTAAGGACTGAAAGTTTGTGAATTCAAAATTTTAAAGATTGGTTTTGATTGTCTGGCAAAAGCTGTTCTTCCAAATCCCTCAGGAGGAAACAAGTTGCTTAGTTTTCTAAACCATCCTCCCTTTGTAGACAACAAAGCAGGTAACTCTTGGTCTAAATGACAGACGCAGAGCCCCAGGAAGCCACGACACTGTGGCCATGCTGCGATAAACTCATCTCTCAGGCCATGGCAGCTGCTATAGCTGAGGCCTGCTTTGTACCACAGGAGGAACAGCCAGCAACAAGTCATCACTCTCTTGTGACTTTTGCTTCAGCTTGGATGACTACAACCGCCTGGTGACGCTCTGCAACGGCAGCGCTGAAGGGCCGCTGAGGCGCAGGCAGCCCGCGGGCGCCAGCGGGCAGCTGCCCAGCGCAGAGGACGTCAGGAGGTGCCTTTCCCTGCAGGACTTTGACAGCCCTCCCTTTTTCCGCAATTCCAGCTTCAGTTTCAGGTTTGTCCCTCAGCTCCTCCAGCGGCTTTTCTTTACGTGAACATCTATCAGCAAAATGTGGTTACGGGGTGCTGCTTTTACCTATCCGCAGGAACGCGCTGGAGGGCTTTGATCACCTAGGTGGAGCCCTTAACTCGCCGATGCTGAGCCTGCATAACCTGGCTCACTCCTTCCTGAACGGGACCAGCGTCCTCCCTCATGCAGCCGCCAATGATCCTATCTTTGTGGTATGTGATTTTTCCCCCCGAGTGAGGGGCAGTGCCTGTGGCTCAAAGGCAGGTATCTCATTAGGTGTTTGTGGAACAGAAGCGAGTTCGCTAAAAATAAGTCCCTTAAAGCAGAAAAGGAGAAATCTTTTGTCTTCTCTTGAACACTGCCGTGCCCATGTAATGGTCAAATAAAGAGGAAAAAAAAAATAAAATAAATCGCAGGCTGAGTTGTAAAATATAAAATAAGTTTCTAGGGAGAAGTGCTGCTATTCCAAGTCATATTGCTGTCAATCCATTCATTAGATTGTACCTAGATTAAATGGCATATAGCAGACAATTTTACAGCAACAAGATGGACTGAAAATGGGGCTAGTTATTTTAGAGCAGCCGACTTAATGGCGTGCTTCTCTGTTTCAAAATTCAGAGGTTAAAAGGAGGCACACCTTGTCCAGGGTCTCTTGGGAACCTGAAATTATGTGATTGTGCTCTTTCGCCTGTTCACTCTGTATGTTGGCCGCTCTGTCATCAGCAGCACAAACAGTGATCTGCAAATAGAAAGCCAACAGTTTTCTCTGCTCACACATCTTTCACTCCTAACAAATTAATGCCAATTTATTTTCCTCTTTGTTAGATCAAATCATGGTGATTATATGAAGAAATTCTACTACTACAATTGAGATTTTTCTTACCTTTAAGTTTGTAGTGTATTTTTTTTTTTCTTGTGAGGAATCGGTGCAAATACTCATGTAGTGGTTCTCCAGCTCACTTTTGACAAGAATGTCTTTCTCACACAATGAAATCTTAATTTCACTATACTGTAATTTTATATGCAAGAGCATTTTGTATAGGATATTTTATATTTCCCCCCCCCCCCACCAGGGTTGTAATTAAAAAAAATCCTATGAGATCATCAGAAATTAATTTGGATTGCCCTGGGCACTTGTAATACTTGTCTGAAACAGCTTTTCTCTGTTAGTGCTTTATAGATCTGTAAACTCACTGAGCAAGACCTGATTGAATTCAAGGGTACCTGGAGCTATGGAGCTGGTGACACATTCTAAATGAGCATGAAGAAGTCAGACTCCCACAGTTTTCCATGCCTGTTCAGAGATGAGAGAGATTAAGATATGTCTGAGAGGTGCAATCACCTGAGTGAGCTCAGTGAGTCCTCTCCTGAGAAGAAGCACCTGCCCATTTGATGCTGGCTGATATTACGAACAAGCGGCAACAAGGATGTATACAGCAAAATGTCCCATGCAAGAGATCCCTAAGTTAGTTTGCTCTTCTCTCTCTTTCAAAAGCTGTTGCCACCTTAGGTGAGGATGTTTTAAACACTGTTGAGTTCTGAAAGAACTTAGTAAATGTGCATGCCTGTATCTGGATTTGCAGGTTCTTCACTCCTTTACTGATGCCATCTTTGATGAGTGGATGAAGCGGTTTAACCCCCCTAACAATGCCTGGCCTGAGGAGCTGGCCCCCATTGGTCACAACAGACTGTATAACATGGTCCCTTTTTTCCCTCCTGTGACCAACAATGAGCTCTTCCAAACAGCAGAGCAGCTTGGCTACACCTATGACATTGATCTGACAGGTATGTCTTGGATGTGTGGAGCCTGTTTTCAGGCCAAGGAGTGAGACAGCTCATAGAATTGTAGAATCGTGGAAATGTTTCGGATGGAAAAGACCTCTAAGATCACTGAGTCCAACCATCAACCTAACACAACCACAGGCATTAAAACACACCCTGAAGTGCCATGTCCACACATTTTTGGAACACCTTTAGGGACAGTGACTCTACCACCTCTCTGGACAACCTATTTCAATGGCTGCCCACTCTTTTCATAAATATTTTTTTCCTAATATCCAATCTGTGCCTCCCTTGGCACAATATCAGACCCTTTCCTCTTATCCTATCACCTGATAGTAAAGAGAACAGACAAGCCCCTTTCAGGTAGTTGTAGAGAGAAATGAGTTCTCCCCTCAGCCTCCTCTTTTGGAGACTAAACACAGGATCACAGGGCATTAGGTGTTGGAAAGGACCCAAGGAGATCATCGAGTCCAACCCTCCTTCCAGAGCAGGACCATAAAATCTAGCACAAATTACAGAGCCTTGAAAGTCTTCAGAGAAGGAGAACCCACAACCTCTCTGGGGAGCCTGTTCCAGTGCTCTGTGACCCTTACAGTAAAGAAGTTGCCTTTGTGTTGAGGTGGAAGCTCTTGTGCTGCAACTTACATCCATTGCTCCTTGTCCTATCATAGGGAGCAAGTGAGAAGAGCCTGCCCGCCCTGCTCTTGACCAGCCCTCAGATATTTATAGACATTTGTCAAATCTCCTCTCAGTCTTCTTTTCTCCAGACTAAAAAGTCCCAGGTCCCTCAGCCTCTCCTCATAAGTCATGCCCTCCAGTCCACTAATCATCCTCATAGCCCTCCACTGGACCTTCTCCAGCAGATCCCTGTCCCTCTTAAACTGGGGAGCCCAAAACTGAATGCAGTATTCAAGATGGAGTCTCACTAGCTCAGAGAAGAGAGGGAGGAGAACCTCCCTTGATCTGCTGGACACACTCTTAATACACTCTAGTTACCTCAGCTGTTCCTCATAAGACTTGTTCTCCAGACTCTTAACCAGCTTTGTTGCCCTTCTCTGGACATGCTTCAGCACCTCAGTGTCTTTCTTGTAGTGAAGGGTCCAAAACTGAACACAACATTCAAGGTATGGCCTCAGCAGTGCCAAGTTCAGGTCCATGATCACTTCCCTATTCCTGCTGGGTACATGTTTCCTCATATGGGCCAGGATACTGTTGGCCTTCTTGGTCACCTGAGCATACTGCTGGCTTATGTTCAGCAAGCTGTCAACCAGCATCCCCAGATCCTTTTCCATGAGGCAACTTTCCAGCCATTCTGCCCCAAGCTTGTAGCATTGCATGGAGTTGTTGTGACACGAGTGCATGACCCAGCACTTGACTTTGTTAAACCTCATACAGTTGATGTCTCCCCATCAATCCAGGCTGTCCAATCTCTTTGGAGACCCTTCCTACCCTCAAGCAGATCAACACTCCCACCCAATTTAGTGCCATCTGCAAACTTACTGAGGGTGCACTCAATTCCTTGTCTGTATCAATGATAAAGATATTAAAGAGAACTGGCCCAAATACTGAGCCCTGGGGAACACCACTAGAAACTAGCTGCCAACTGGATTTAACTCCATTCACCATCACTCTTTGGGCCCAGCCATCCAGCCAGTTCTTAACCCAGCAAATTGTCTACCCATGCCCATCTACAGTTATCTGGGACCTTTCCATTTATCCAAGACTGTTGGTGTTTTGGTGAGCACTTCTGCCAGCTCCCTTAGCATCGTTGGATGTATGCCATCCAGCCCCATAGACTTGTGTATGTTTATGTGGCGCAGCAGGTCACTAACCATCTCCTCTTGTACTATGAGGGCTTTATTCTGTGCCCTATCTTCCAGCTCAGGGGACTGTGTATCTAATGAACAACTGGTCTAATCACTAAAGGCTGATGCAAAGAAGGTATTAAGTACCTCAGCCTTTTCCTCACCCTCGTGTTTACAATGACACAGGCATTTGGAGAACGAAGCACCTTTCACCCACTCACTAGGAATCACATACTGTAGCAGACACAGTTCCTTACAACTCACTATCTAAGATATGGCAACTGTAAGCATGCAAAAGATTTGCTCTGCTGTAAACTTGCATCAACTTGAACTGCCCAACATTGACATCAGTATGCCTTTTGGGTTGTGAAGTCTTTGATTTTGGCTTCTGCTCCCAGCACTGTTTATGCCTGTTACAGGATCTTCTAACCAGCCAGAGGTCAGGCACTCTGCCAGGGAGTTAATGCCTGGTCGCTAGAAAATACTTGTTTTGCTCAAGGCCGTGAATGATACTGTGCCAAGAATCTCATTAGAGATGAACCCCGTCAAACTTTGGATACCCTGGAGAGAGGTACCTTGGTGTTGTGTGTAATTAAACCCCAATTAAAAAGATTTTCAATGTCCACGGGTGTAATGTGCCTTAGGATTTTTCTATACGTTTGAAGTTACCTTTCACACAAGTCAGATAATGACAAGAGGTAAGAAAGCAAAGCATTTATGCACAAAGTCCAAAATTCACAACAGGAGTTACAAATACTTTTAAAAGGTACAAGTGTAAGAAATGCATGAAAACCATGCTTCAGCTGCTTTACCAAAGATTAAATCTGAGCTTTCCCCCCCACCTCAGTGTTCCTTTGAGAGGCAGTAGGTGCTTATCTAACCTATGTGACCAGGAATTTCTTCTAGATGCTTACCATATATCTGTGGTTTTAATCTGTGGAGACTGTTTAAAGGTCTATAGACTGCAAAAGATTGAAATCCTTGTCCTCAGGCTGTATACATGCAGGGGAGCCCTGACTTGTGGAGGTATGCTGCCTGCTTTTCTCAGGGGTGTCCCAGAATTTTCCCTGAAAATGTAAACTTCCCCTTTTATAGAGTTTAAGTTTTCCTCCCTTTGGACTACTGTCCTGCCTCCTGCTTTGAGAATACTGTTGCCCCTCGGACATGAGCTGCTCTGAGCGGAACAAAAGCAGCTTGTGGTTCTCTTGCTTCTCAACTCCCACCTCACTGTGGATCAGCACACCTATCCCTGTCTGCATGGTCTGTGTTCAGACAGTAAAGTTTTTGCACATAAACACTTCTAGCTAAATGTATAACTTGCTAACTCTACTTCATGTAACTGCATTAGAAATCAACATCTTTTAATACATTGCTGGATCTTGCTTGGAAGATAATAAAACTGTCAACAGTGCATTTTGGGACCTTACTGAATTTGGCATGGTTTCCCTCAACTCTTGCTGTCAGAGACTGCAGACTGGGGCACACAACATGTAGCTGCTTTTAAGTCAGCGTGACATCTCCCTGAGTGATCAGTCTTCTCAAGCCCATACATCTAACTAAATTCTAAACAGCCAGAGTCCTTTTGAGAGGTTTTTTCTTTGGTGAATAGGTATTCAAATGTAACTCTTGCCATCTGAGTGTATGTAACATATTTCAGAACAAATAGAGTAGGCAGTTTTTGATTCTGAAAGCATAAATAAAAACACAAAATTCAGCCAAGTGGAGCAGTGTTAGTATAAGGATGGGCAACATGATCTTCGAAGATTGTGTCTCCCTAGAAGTGGTTCAAAATCAGAAGATGCAATCTGCAGCCAGTCAGAAAAACCACACACTAAGTAGTGTTTTCAGTTTAAACTACAATAGGTTGCTTTGCGGTCTAGATGAAAATCTGAGGATTTTCTTTTGCCTGAAATGGCTTGGAAACAGCTGTGCTTATAGCAAGAATTGCTTTAAAAATTAATAATTTTGGCCAAATTAGATAAAACAAGTGTGGGTTTTTTTTTTTTTTGGTCACTTTCTTGTTAATCTTTACTGTTCTCAACACTTTAATTCGTGTGAAAGGTTGAAGTCTATTGAAGTCTAAATTCAGCTGTAGACTTCTCTGGCAGGAAACCTCTGTGGCTATGGTATGTATGTTGGTTACACAGTGCATTACCATCTTCCACTGTGGCCAGTGGGTCTTTAAGCCACACAAGTAATCATAATTACCCAGCAGTGGGATATTTTCTTTCTTCTATGTGATTTGACAAATGAATTGATGGGCTGTCCTCACTTCACATGCTTCATGTTTCCAGGTTCACTTGAAGAAACCCAAGCATGGGCTGTCATGGTTGGATCCACAATTGGAGGAGCACTTATAGCTGTGGCTATGATCGTTCTGATGCTTGTACTTTTCCAGCACCGAAGGCAGAGAAGAGGTTTTGAACCACTGATGAATGTGAGCTTCAGCCCCAAAAAGTACATGGAAGAGGCTTAGTGCTCTCACTTCGTTCCTTTGCTTATTCTTGTAGGGAACGACCTTGATTGCCTTGTTTTTGAGATCTTAACTAAAAATTGATCACACACTCCTCTGGCAGATGATTACATTGTTATCATTTAGGTTTTCACATTATCCTGTGAATTGTAAGATAGGATGTCTCTGGGTACATATGTGCAAGGCCCAAGGCAGGCCAGACTTCCCTAATTACCAAACTTTATCTGGAGTGTGTGACACTTATAAGTCATCCTTTATAGATTTAGATCAAGACAGCTAAGAATCTAAATAGAAGAAAACATACTTGAATAACCAAGATAATTTTTCACCTCAATGTGTTTTTTATTTCATTTAGCAGCTCAGAGATGTGCTGAAGGTTATTAACTTTACATATATATTTGAATAACATTGTTTTATGGTTATCAATAAATAAATTAATAATGTAGTCTTTCATTAAGGTTCAAAATGCTTCATGCTGTTTGACAAAATACTATAGAAACCCTCTAGTTACAGTCTATTAAGAAGATCAATGCCATGTTATGCAGTCTATTTAGAAGATCAATGCCATGTTATGCAGTCTATTTAGAAGATCAATGCCATATGCTATTTCTAATAAAGCCAGTGTTAGCTGTAGGTAAACCTCCAAACTCAAATGCTCCTCAAAATTAGGTCCAGAAGTTTCCTGGCAGCCAGATATACACTTGAATTTTACCTCTCTGTTACAAATCTGTGACAGAGGTTGAAAATGGTGCTCATCTTTTTAAAATTTATCTCTGATGCACTGATTCATTAATTTGGACCTAAATTTCCAAAGCCTGGGGCACATAGATTTGGACCATATTTGGGTGGCCCTCCTTGAAAAAGGGCTGTTAACAAAGAAAATAAAAATCTGAGCGGATGTTGCAGATTTAGTGCATAATGTGTTACATTATTTGAGTGGATTTTGTGTTTTGTAAGGTCCTGAGTCTTAGAAACACTCTGCTTTCAAAGCCTTGAATAAAATATTCCAGTCAGCAATGCTTTCTGATATTTCTTCTAGGCTGTGGATTAGAAAGAAGGTCTTTACATATACTTAGCTTCAAATATATAAATCACAAAACTCACCTCTCAAATATGGAAGATTTTTGACAAAGAAAGGTTATGATTTGCACTTCACATGGTATGTAGCCCTTGCTGCAGTGTGTGCACAATGATCTGCTGGTTTTGCTGTTCTGTGGTGTCTTTGGCGGGATCCCAGTGCACTTGTTCCTGGCTCATGCTCAGGACGTCAATGGTTGCAGGATTTTTGTGCAGCTGCTCAGCCCAGTACACTAACTCCAAATTCGGGTTGACTGTCAAGGCTTTTTATTGTGTTAACTTGATGCTGAGGACATCAGAACACCAGATGAGGTCTCCAGAGACCTGGGTTAGGCATTTGTCATACCAGTTGGACCCTGATAAGTGTCGGTTTGCAATTAGTCTGAGGCCTTGATGTGTGCTTCTTGGAGATGAGATGTCAGCCACTTTCCAACACTACAAGACTGTAAGTCTTCACGTGCACCAGTTTCCGCTAAATACTGATTCAGAGAGATGTTAGATTGAGATGGACACAATTTTGTCTTTCATGTGATGTGACTGCCAAAGCTTAGGACACAGATTAGGCTGCTGCTTCCAAGAGTGAAATATATTTTATCTCAGGCTCACAGGACATTTTGTGTGCCTGACTTGCTTCATCACCTTGGAGGTTTGGTCCCAGATGTTTGCTTTCCAGGCTGTCCTAGTCATGGGCAAGTGACAATGGCAGTAGGGTGGAGGAAGGAGAGAGACAGAGAAATGTAAACAAACGCAGGAGCTAACTTGTTAGAACTGACTTTACATAAGAGCAAGTGGGTAAAAACAGGAGAATTGCTCAGTTCTTACTTGTAAATTGAGTAGAGAGGTATTTTCCTTTTCAGAAGGAAGCAATGAGGGTATTAGGTGGTTAATACACATCCAAAAAATGACCCTTTGCTAGGGTCATAGATATATGCGTTACCTTTTCCAGTCGCTGGGCCTTATCGTAATAATTAGGTCTTTAAAACTGTGACAGGTCTTAACAGCTGCTCGTAAAAATCTGCCTGCAGCAAGCTGTATAGAGAGCTCAACCTGCCCTCTCGTGGCTTTTTGGGAAATTACCTGGTGACAGCAGAAAGTTGTTTTTCTTCCTTTGTAAAAAGTAGTGTCTTGGTCTAGCAGCCCAGGAAAGTTGTGTCCTTGGTGTAAGGAGGGAGTGTGGTTAGACTTGATATGGAATACTTAAAAAAAAAAAAAAAAAGTTGATGAAAGGCATATTACAAAAGAATTTGAAGAAATCCTGTAGCAAGTGTGATTGTAAAGGCTGTTTTAAAATGTTTTAATGTTCCACTCATCCCCAACTACAGAAAAGACATTTTTGTTGCTGCTTTACACAGATAATACTAAATACCTGTAGCATTCCCAGAAGCATTTAAAGCCAGGCTGGGTATGGCTTGAGCAACCTGGTCTTATAGGAAATGGCCCTCTACATGGCAGGCTGTTTGGAACAAGGTGATCTCTCAGGTCCCTTCCAACTCAGACCACTGCGTGATTCTATGATGCTACTGTTCATAAATTGTATCGAAGCTACTACTGCCACAACGAGAGAAAAAGTAACCTCTCCCATAACTGAAGGCAAGGCTGTCATGTACTCCTAGACTGAGGGAAATAATGCTGAACACACAATTCCCAATTTCTACAGAGCCCAGGACATCTTGGGATTTCAGACCTACCAATAAGAGCAGAGTGTGACCTCACCTCCTGAAGCCAGAGTATTAAAAGCTATGCCCACAGGGTTATCCTGCTTTTACACTGCCCACAGATCTGAGCTCAGTGCAGGCACCAAAATGGGGACAGGGAGGACAGTACCCACCTAGGTCAGGGGTCACTTGTGCTCATGGATCACATCTACCTTTTATTGCTTTTCCCTCCTTCTCCTTTCCCCCACTTCAGCTTTAAACTAATTCCTGCTAAATTGATGCTTTCTTCAGACAAAAGTCTCAGAGTCACACAAGAGCATGTAACATACAGCTCAAATGAGATGCTTAGGCTCTGGAGAGGGAGAAGTGCTCAATACCATTCCTTTCTCAGCTTCCAGCTCTGCACGTAGGGCTTTTGTCTGGATTATCTTTCTGAGGAGTTAAATTCTCTCTAGTCACTAGCTAATTGCTCTCTCAATTGGTGTACTCAATCTGTGGGTAGCAAATGCCTCTTTCACTGGGGTCGGGTGCCTAATTTTCTTACTCTGTAGTACGCTGGTGTCAGCCACATCATCTCTGCCAATCATAGCCTGTGTCTTTGTACAAATGATTAAAATGAAAATTCTCTCAAGGAATTAGTGAGAACCTGTTGTCTGTATTAAATTAAATCTCATTGCTGGCTGTTTAGCTAAATGTCTGAAAAGGAAGCTGTTTCAATTCTGCCGCTGGTTTAGGACGTAAGGAGTGTAAAGCAACCACACCTTATGGCTATTATTGTAAAATTGGCAGTCGCAATACCCTTACTGACCTTCTGCTTCTATTAACTGCTTACTTTACACTGCTCCTGGGAGAGGCGTTGTGTGCCTATTGCTTGTGAGAGGAGGAAAAGAGAAAGAAGCAGATTCAAAGACTCAGCTGAACTTAGTAGTAGAGATCACAATGTCCTGGCTTAAGTTAGAACAGAACTAATTCTGTTAGGTAATTTTAGTTTTCACCTCAATTCCTTCTACGTAATTTCACTTTCTGAAGGTAATGGCATGTTTTCACAGACATTGTCTGCTTGTGGCAGTGATAATGCCTTATGTTTCTAGTTAGTACCAAGGACTGGTAAGCTGGCCAAGGTCACTGATCAATCTTGTGTACCACACTGGGTTGTAGGGTAAATGGTCGCACCTGCAGGGAGAAGTGGTCAAGGCAGGTGATTTTAAATTGATCAGTGAGATAGTCCATTCCATGCACATCCCATTCACTATAAAGTTCAGAGATCAGGAGGGGTCAAACTCTCTTTTTCAATGGCTGGCATGTGAGGAAGACTCTGTCTGTTCTGCTTGATCCTGATCCATGAGTTCCTGACTTCATTTCCAGAATCCAGCTCCTGAATCTTTGCTACTGAGTCCAGTCTGGGGCTTCCCCAGTGTACAGCATCAGTGGTGCCACAAATGGGTTAGATCAATATTGATTTCATCTGTATTTGTATATATTTCATTTTATTATTATTATTTTGATTAAACTAGCTTTAGTTTTCTTTTCAAATTCATAAGTTTCTCTCCCTTATTCCCTTTCTCTTCTCCTTTTGGAAGGAAGAGGGGTTAATATAGAACATGGGACATTCCTTTAGGAAATGGCCCAGCCTTAAGTCTTGACACACACTTAGAGAACCAGGCATGTAGGCTGATGGCAACTAGGAAGGAAACATTTTCCTAAAGTACTTGTTTTGGCCCTTTATATGGATTAGGCAGCCAGTTAAGTGGCCTGTGCACAGCTGCCTGCAGAAAGCCAGGTTACTAACAAAGCTGCATCTGTGATCCTGCTCTACTTTAGTGCTCCTGCAACTGAGCCACAACTCTGTGGAGATATTAATTATCTGGAGCTGTTTGCTAAAACTATGCTTTTCAAGACCCAAGTGTCCAGAAGGAATGATACCAGTGCCGCCCAGGTTTTTACATAGCAGTTTTCTTTTCATGTGAAGGAGCATCCATCTCCTTTCCTAAGGTCTGAAAGACTGTAGACATCAAAAGTTACCTTTACACCAGGTTTTGCATTAAGCCAATGTATAAGCCATTGCATTGTATAGATACAAATTCATGCTCTGATACTTGCAGGGCACACTCCAAGGAAGAAATATGAGAAGTCTCATAGTGACTAAGGGCAAGGAGAAGGTTGAGGTGCTTAATGCCTACTTTGTCCTTAGCACTGGAACCAGCAGTTCCCTGGACACCCAGCCTCATGAACTAGGAGCCAGGGAAGGGAATCAGAATGAGGTCACCACAATAGATGAGGAAGTGGTCAGTGATCCACTATGGCACTTAGACCCACACAAGTCTATGGGGTTGGATAGGCTACACACAATGGTGCTGAAGGAGTTGGCAGATGTGCTCACCAAGCTGCTCTCCGTTAGTTACCCGAAGTCTTGGCTAACTGGGGAGGTGCCAATGGACTGGAGAGTAGCAAACATGACGCCCATTTACAAGAAAGGAAGAAAGGAGAATCCGGGAATCTATAGGACCTGTCAGTCTGACCTCAGTACCAGGGAAGGTCATGGAGCAGGTCATCTCGAGCATCATTGCACACCACATAGAGAACAACCAGGGCAGCAGGCCCAGTCAGCATGGGTTTATGAAGGGCAGGTCCTGCCTGATGAACCTGATCTCCTCTTATGACAAAATGACCTGGCTACCGAATGAGGGAAAGGCTGTGGGTATTGTCTACCCAGACTTTTGAAAAACCTTGAACACTGTTCTTCACAGAATTCTCATGGACAACCTGACTGCTCATGGCTTGGGCAAGCACAGTTCTGGTGTGTGAAACACTGACTGGATGGAAGGCCCCAAAGGGTGGTGGTCAAAGGAGTTAAATGTAACTGTTGTCTGGTCACAAGTGGTGTTCCTCAGGGCTTAGTGTTGGAACCACTTCTGTTTAACATCTTTATTGATGACCTTGAGTGTGTCATCAGTATATTTGCAGATGACAGGTAAATAGTGATAAAATAAGAGGGAATGGCCTCAAGCTGCGACTGGGTAGGGTTAGACTGGACACTAGGAAACATTTTTTCATAGAAAGAGTTGTCAGGCATAGGAAAGGGCTGCCCAAGGAGGTGGCTGAGTCACCAACCTTGGAAGAGCTTAAAGGTCTTTTGGATGTGGTGCTTGAGGATATGGTTTAGGGTGAACCTTGTAGAGTAGGTTTACTGGTTGGACTTGGTGATCCTCAGGGTCTTTTCCAAACTAAATATTTCTGTAATTCTGTGAAGAAAGCTCCAGGTTTGCCCCTGTCCCAGTCTTCACCAATTCTGTCTGTACTCATGGTAATCATACCATCACCATGTGAAAGGTCCTGAGACAACCTATGTGCCAGGACAGATGGGATTTGCAGATAGCAGCTAAGCCAGTAAATGTGACCTGGACATATCAAACTATTCAGTAGAGGAAGAAAAAGTGTTCAGGTCTCTTCCACAGCAGGTGATGCTTTCCTTTTCCTTTCTTCTTCCTTCAATGCCTTGCTGTGTCTGGCCTGTCGACAAACCCATGAACCCTGGAGCAACTTCAACAAGCAGGGTGTAAAGAATGCATGGACTGACCCCACTATGGCTCTTGGCAGCACTTCCAATTGCCTGAATAAAGGAGGTAGTCACTTGATCTTCAGCGCAGATGAAGTGTTTTCAGCCCTTATCTCTGCCCTCAGGCTTTCTCGCAGAGTGGATTAAAACCTCCTTTTTTTTTTAGCACTGTGATTCTGCCTGTGGTGGGTCTCCTTCAGTGATTCCTGTTTCTTTGTAGTCCTGTAGCAAACAGCTTAGCTGTCTCTTCTGGATATGGTGATTTATATTATGCAGATTAGTGCCTGAGAGACAGGTGCTTAAATGTTCAGTGGTGTGGCCACAAAGTCTTCTCTTGTGACTTTGCTTCACTTAATGATTTCATCGCTGTGTCTCAGGGTTCTTCCATGCCTGTTTCCCTGCCTTGCATCTCTGAGAGTTTGCTCTCCATTTTGTCTCTTAGTAGAGTTTTAAACTTCTTACTTAGAAGAAGATCTCTTGAGGTTTCATGGTTGTTTTTTGTGTGTGTTTTTTCTTAAACAAACAAACAAACAAACAAACAAAACCTTCTCCCTGACTTTTTTTTTTTTTTAAATATATCTTTCAGAAGCTTCATTTTTATATGGTGGTGTTATTGATAAAATATCTATAACAGTTTCACAGCTGCCTTCTCTACTTGAGTTAACTGAAAACTACTGGACACATGAAATGCTCAGAAGCTGTTATTTTCAGAAATAGGGCTGATGATTAGCTTCTTTTGGGCTAGTTGCCACCAATTTCAGATACAGCCTGAAGTGCTTGTTAAACCTTCTCTTTGGGTTCCTTTTTCATTTTTACCCCAAACTTGCAAACTTCAGTCTAGCTTTCATCAACAAATTCTGCCACATTCTTTCATGCGGTGTCCTACCAGACAGTAGTGGCTCGTCAGGGTGGGGAGACTGTGCCAGACAGCTGCTCCTTTCTGAGTTGCTCCAGTTGGCTGTGCATGGAAAGAGCATTGTGAGGAGAGCTTCTCTGCTCAGCCCTTGCAGGTGCGCTTCAGATATATTTACAGTCCTTAGAATCTACATCAACCACTGGCTTCGTGGTTAGCAGGTGGCCTCTTGCTTGTCATGCTACCCCCTTGCCAGTTCCCTTGGAATAATTTTTAGTCAAAGATGTGAACAAACGGCTTCGTTTAGAGCAGCTCTAAGACCATTCAGTTTGCTATCACATCCCAAGGCGGCTGCATCTCCTCCCTGAGCCTGGAGACAGGAGCTTTCACAAAGTGTCGAAAGCCTGCATCTTCTGCAGATGTGGACACGCACTTGGTGTGCCAGACCCTGTGGATGTGGAATTAATCTCGGAGCTTTGAAAAACACCACTTGAGAAGGCAAAGCTCAATAATCGCAGAGAAAAGAAAAAGCTGGATTTTTAATGGAAGCAAAAAAAAATTATTCAGGTCAAGTATGCTCTTTCCTGCTGCCTTTTCTTTTCCATCCAACATTTCCCATGTATAGTATTAGGATAAATCTCACGACTTACAAAAAAA
>VWZI01019519.1:42077-54964 GCA_013396835.1 Psilopogon haemacephalus
CATCAGTTGCCCTTCCCTTGTCCACTGCTGCTGTGACTTCATCATAAAAAGCCAGGAAATTTGTCAGGCATGATTTGCCCTTGGTGAAGCCATGCTGGGTGCCATCAATCACCTCTGCTTTGTTCTCCATCTGCCTTAGCAAAGCCTTCAGGAGGATCTGCTCCATGATCTTGCCAGGCACAGAGGTGAGACTGTCTGGTCTGTAGTTCCATCCTTTTTTCCTTTCTTGAAGATAGGTGTTATGTTTGCCCTTTTCCAGTCAGCAGGAACTTCACCAGTCTGCCATGACCTTTCAAATACAATGGACAACGGTTTGGCAATTTCATCTGCCAGTTCCCTCAGGACCCGTGGGTGGATCTCATCAGGCCCCATGAACTTGTGCATGTTCAGGTTCCTTAGGTGCTCTCAAACATGATCTTCAATTACAGTGGGCAGATCTTCCTTCCCCCAGTCCTTATTTTTGCCCTCTGGAATTTGGACATTGTGGCTGGAGCACTTGCTGCTGAAGACTGACACAAAAATGTAATTGAGCACCTCAGCCTTATCCATGTCCCCTGTTGCCAGCTCTCGATTTCCCTTCTGGAAGGGTTCCACGTTCTCTCTAGTCCTCCTTTTCTACCTGATATACCTGAAGAAATTCTTCTTGTTCCCCTCAATGTCTGTAGCCAGATTCAATTCAGCTGTGCTTTAGCTTTCCTAACCTGATCTCTGGTTGCACAAATAATGTCTATGTATTGGTCCCAGGTTACCTGTCCTTTCTTCCACTCTCTGTAGGCTTTCTTCTTGCATCTAGGTGTGTCCAGGAACTCTCCATTCATCCATGCAGGCCTCCTTGCATTCTTGTCTGACTTCCTCTTTTTTGGGATGCATTGCTCCCGGGCCTGAAGGAGGTGATCCTTGAGCAATGACCAGCTTTCCTGGGCCCCCCTTCCTTCTAGAATTTTTTTCCATGGCACCCTGCCAAGGAGGTCCCTGGAGAGATTGAAGTCTTCTCTTCTGAACTCCAGAACGGTGAGCTTGCTGTGCACCCTCCTTGATGCCTTGAGGACCTTAACCTCTACCATTCATGGTCACTGCAGCCAAGGCTACCCTTCAGTTTCACTTCATTTACCAGCCCCTTCTTGTTGGTGAGGACTAGGTCCAGCACAGCATCTTTTCTTCTGGGATCCTCTACCACTTGGAAGAGGAAGTTATCACCAATGCATTCCAGGAACCTCTTAAATTGCTGGTGCTGTGCTGTGTTGTCCTTCCAACAATGTCAGGGTGATTGAAGTCTCCCATGAGGACCAGGGCCTGTGAGCATGAAGCTTCTCCTATTTGTTGTTAAAGGGCCTCAGCTGCTTCGCCTTCCTGATCAGGAGGTCTGTAGCAGACTCTTACTATGATGTCCCCTTCCCGTGCCTTCCCTTTAACCTTTACCCATAAGCTCTCTCTTTCAGCACTGCACATCCCCAGGTGGAGCTCTGTGGATTCCAGTTTATCATTGATGTAGAGGGCTACACCCCCTCCCCTTCTCCCCTGCCTGTCCCTCCTGAATAGTCTATAACCATCTATCCCTACGCTCCAATCATGAGATCCATCCCACCGTGTCTCAGTGATGCCAATGACATCATAACCCTGTAGACTTGCACATATTTGCAATTCTTCCTGTTTGTTCCCCATGGTCCTCGTGTTAGTGTAGAGGCATTTCAGTTGTGCCTCTATTGGAGCTGACTTACCCACTGATTTTCCCTTACCCTGTTCTTTGGGCACTTTTTTCTCAGTCTGTACTTGGACCTGTCCCTGCTCAGACACCTCTGTAGCTGTCAGCCTATCTCTACCCCCAAGACCCCCTTACTGCTTGTTGCAGTAGGCTAGTTCCTTCTCCCAGCCCCTCATGTTTTAAATTTCTCATTGCCTTGTCTCCAGAGCCACCAGCTGTGTGGGCTGCCCAACCCTGCAATCTCTTGTGTTTTGGGCTTGATCATGTGAAGCTGATCTCAGAAGAAAGCACCATCCATTAAGTGGAGCTGCGCCAAAACAGGCCATGATATCTCTGCTTATAAGACTGTTTCATTCCTCATGTAGATCTGAATTCCAGGAGAATTTTTTTCTTGCATCTATTGCAATTACTTGACACTTGCCCATTCTTTATATTATTTGGCATCTTTATTTGATTGCTCTCTGGTATCTAAGCTTTAGCAATGCATCAGGAAACATTTTCTTAAGCTTTAGCAATGCAGCAGAAAATGTTTCCTGGATTAATGACAAGAAGTCGATTTAATTTATTAATATTTGCCATCTATACTACACATTCAAGTGAGTGGATATGCAGTTCACAGAGGTAAAAACGATAACATTCAATAGCACAAGAGTGTGCTAATAAATTTCCTTTCAGCACTAAGGCTGCTTAATAACAAACCAGAACCTTTACTTGCCATTCAGATAAAAGCATCTGTTGTTTTCAAAGAGTTCCTAGTTATATTTTCACTTCTAAAATACTTTCTCATATTTGACTCTCCTTAAATTTTGTTTGCTTTCTGTTATGACAAAATATCATAATGGACTCCCAATGTTTCATAGAGTCATGAAACAACAATTAGGAATCTGGCAGAAAAAATAGTCATCGTAGTCTCTCTAGGCTAAAGAGATTCTGTAATGTTTGAATAGGCAGTAGATTCTGAAGACTTAATCAAATCTTTAGCAATTTACATTTTCATTCTGTTCCAGGAGGATTTAAAGCAATCCACTATTAATTAATAGAACCTTGTGTTAGGTGCCTGAGAAAGGAATAATAATTAAAAGGAGCTATTAATTGTTAGATTTTCCACAATTCACTGAAGACTTCATGCACTGGGCAAGCAGCAGAAGACTGAAATGATACTTTCACTAAGCTATTCTATGATAAGCTGTTGTTTTTATCCCTCCTGGTAGAGCATGAAACATGCACAGCAAGGTTTGATTTGTGTTAAGAAAGGTAAAGAATACCACAAAATTATTAAAAGCTTGAAATAATTCTTCTGAGGCTGAAAAGGGCAAACTACTGTATTTTGATTATAAACTCAGTATTTGGGTCTAGAATGGGTTACACATCAGTCTGCTCTAAAGAAGTGACTACATTGTCCATCCTGCTCAAACAATTTCTTCACAAATATTGTTTGAAAATGAGCTGATCTGTCTCAGTCCAGTGGCAGATACACCAAGAAGTTTGCAGGCTTCATCTATCTTGGGCATCTAGTGTGGGTACCCAGGGGTAAATAGCAGAGTGCTATTGAATATACTCAGCAGTGCCATGTGTTAGCTGCACCTCCCACCTCAGAAAGGCATGGGCTCCTTGCTACTCAGCATATTTCCCTGCTGTACACAGATATCTTGGACGCAATACAAGCTGTGATTGAGTGAGCTGCAGAAATGTGTCCAGTGACATTTGAGATGTCCTCAAACTTTTATGGTATTAGGAGTGGGACTAGAAGGTGCAGACACAGGATTTACAACAGATACAGCAGGCAGATGAAGTAAACCCTGCAGTACTCAGATAGGCAATGGTTCTTCTATTGAGACAATGAAACTGCTTTTGAGGATGAGATTCAGTTTGCTAAAATCTGTACCATGTTGGAGTGGGATTCAGCTCACCTTTAGTTTTGTTTAAATTTATCAAGACCACTCTGCCTGGATGTCCATTTGCTGATTTGGAAGGGGGCAGGACCCCTGCTGGTTCTATGTGATGTCTGGGCAGATGTCTTGGCTAGCCTAAGAAGTTTCAAGCAACACCAGATAGAAATGTGTAGGCATCTGAACAAAACTGGTAAACTCAGAACGAAATCAACAGAAGAATTTTAAGAAGGCTATATTGACAGTTTAAAAACATAGTACAAAAAACATACACTTGACTGCAAGAACTGGAGAAACAGACACCTCTAATTTTGTAAGAGAATAAATAAACAGCTCCTGCCTGAAATTTCTTCCTTAGATGTCATGACTTCCACCATGTTCTTCACTTCTCTGACAGATTTTAAGGAAATATGCCTGGCACATCAATATTACTAGGGAAAAAATTCTCTAAAATGTATGCCTCATAAATTATTCATTTTACCTCATGATTCTCCAGGAGCTGGAAACCAGGGGATTAACATTGCTGGCCTGCAGAAAGCGCTTTTCATTTTTTAGCCAAGAAACTGCAAGACACGAGGCAGGTAGTTACTTCAGGTATTTATTGTAGTCCATCAGAGAATATCAAATCCCTGTTTTCAAACCACCAATATACATTGCCTTCATGGTGTGAGTGAAAGGTGATGAGAATGGGATGAAGTGATGAACATGATTTAGATTTCTTTAACGCATCTTGGATAAAAATGAATTGGACAAGTCAGAGTAGTTATAGTTTTATTTTCTATATGGTAAAGCAATCTAACAAAACCAATACCGTAAAAATAACTAGAATGAATAAGGCATGTCAAAGTCTTCACTGAGGTGTCAAGTATATATATATATATACATACAGTACTGAATATTAAGCAACAGTGTAAAAGATTGCCCCACATTTTATTACTGTCATAATTATGAACTGATAAAGTAAGTGTCATCAATGTTTTTTGAGAGATAGACACCGAGGAGCACAGATTTAAATAATATCAAACTTGTTAGATATGCTTCTCATGGTGCTGGAGCCGACAGCAAACTCTCACTAGCTTCAGTGGAAGGAGAACCAGAGAGGCTGAGGAAGGGTTTCTGATCCTCCATTGCATAGTGCTCGCGCAGCGTAAATTACATCATCCAGATTGCTCTAACACTTTCAAACTTTGGATTGAAAAAAGTTACATTGGGGATTCCTTATCCACACACTTTGGGAATTGTTGCCTCACCAAAAATGACTGCTTCTGATCACCTGTCTGTAATATTTGGATTAATGGGCAGTGTGCAAACCACCTACTATGGTATTGTGCATGTCCATAATGGTTTCTAAGATGAAGACAGTCAGGACTCATTCAGACAGTTTATTACACCTTGAAGCCAGATCAAAGATCCTCTGTACTGTCAATGGAAGGAAATAGGAGCAATATATAATGTATGCACCTAGAGCATCTGTCTGATGATACCATAGGCAGTTGAGATCTCATGGCACTAGTTAGCCAATAGTTTGATTCCCTCATTGCTTTCCTGACATGTGCGACAGTAGTTGCTGCAGCTGGGTACCTGTGGTACATGGTCTGCATGTGACTTTGTGTGTTGAATTGGTAAGAATTTCCTGACAAGCAGTCTGATCTTTCTTAGCTGAGATATTGCTCCCTCTGTATTGAGAGTTATTTGTGGATTCTATATTCTAATGTTTTGAATTACAGTTGAATTACAGCAAGATTAATATAACTGAGAAAAGTTGTTTCTGTGTTTTTTTTCCCCTCATTATAAGGACAAGTGGGCGAAAAAAAAGTGTTTTCTAATGCTTTTAACACAGTGTTTTTGTGGAGATTCACTGGCAAGGAGTTTGCTGTGATGTTGAAAATAATATCCTTAAGATCTAATAATCAGAATTGAGCTTTCATGTAATGATCAGAATTTTATGTAATGGTAACAAAACTTTGGCTAGCAATCAGTGACAATCAATTAGACTTTCCAACAAGCCATTGCAAATTTAAAATATGCACATGAACAAAGAGTAGATAAACACTGTGAGAGAAATAACTTGCCTTACATTGTCATCAATGAAAATACGTACTCATTAATATATGCATACTATGAAGCAGGGAAACTAACAAGATACAATCTGTCTGGAAAGCATTATGTGGGTAACGTTTGCAGGCAAAAGGCAGAGCAAATAAAATGAATCATTAAGACTGCTAGTTATTGTCTCAGTCAGTTACTGAACATTACAAACCTATCCTAACTCTTGAATCTGCTGTAAGCACAAAAAAAAACCCAAAAAACCTAAACCAACAAACAAAACAAAAAATACAGTAAGCAGCAAAAGAAAGTATTGATTTAGAAAATAAAGTATACGACCTTTTAAAATGCCTTTGTCTAGTAACATAATATTGCACCAGGCAAAACTGACTTGGCTGTGCAGCAAGGTCTTCTAATGCCTATATTTCAGGAAGACACGTTACAAAAAGTGAATTTAATAACAGGTCATGAATTGTCTGGTAGTAATTGTAAGGTATATGAAAGAAGCAGGCGCAACGCTACGAATATATATATATATGTGTGTGTGTGTGTGTTTGTGTAGATGACTGTTAATACAATTCTTCCAACAAAATATCCCTGCAGTCAAACTTTTCTTGCTAATGGACAGGAACACAGCAGTTTACGGTTTAACTGTTCTGTGATTTCCAAATATCATCCTCAACATTCTTGACATGACAAACTAGGAAATAAACAAGCTTAAGAAACACAGAATTCATTACAAGTCTTGAGGGAAGAAATGATATTTACATTACTGATCACTGCTTTGTGAAAACCACATTAAATGTTGTGCACTGGACTTAGTAAAGACTCAAGGGGAAACAGAAAAGCAATGGACTGAACAGTACCGTCTGAGATTGTCTTGAAAATGTCAAACACTTCCCTTCTTTTTATCCACAGGGAAATCTGAATGCATTTCTACTAATCAAAACTTTCTGGAGGAAAGTGTGTGGAAAGGAAAGATGTGATGAAAAAGACCCAGTGGCTGTGGGGGTAATCCATTTGGTATATTTGTGTCATGTCATTCTTGAGTGATTGATGGTGGCAGTATGATTATAAATCTGTGATTCAATTATAGGAGGGTCAGATGATACCATTAGAAGCAAAACCCACTTTCTGTGGATTACAGATCTCATTAAACTCACTCTCTCCCACCTCAAATTATGATAATTTTGATCATCAGTATTTTACCTAATTTGTTTTTAAAGAATGTATTTTCTTAAACTTAGAAAAGTAATAATTTAACAATTATTGTAGTCAGAGAAAGGATGTAGGGGTTCTGAAAAACTTGGTGAGCTTTTACAAGTTTTTTTTTGGTGTTCAAATAAAAAAATCAAGAAATAATGAAATTAGTATCTGTAAAGTCTCAGAATACGATGAATGGGATCCCATCTAGGTTGCTGCCTATATCTGGATAGATGTCTCTCTTTTTTTTTTTTTTTACATTTTTGTTACTGGTACCGACAGATGTTTCCAAATATTTTCTTCAGACTCACCCTTCTCCACAGTGATTTCAGAAAATTGCAATAACATTTACAGAGATATCAGCTGTAATAATCTCTAAAGCTCAAGTCCCTGTGTGGAACTCTCCTTGTTAGGTCTGTGTTAAGTGTTGTGGTGAATGGAGTTCTTCCAATACTCTTTTATAGCATCTGCACTTGAAAACTGCTGGCTTGTGGCTGCATTTATAGAGATAATATGTGTGTATAGTGTAAGTAAATGTGTACACAGGGAGAGAGACACACACTGATATTTACTATACGAGTGCCATTCTCAGAAATTCAAAAAGAAAAACAATGTGGAAGAGCAGGAAACTTAGAAAATTGGATACTGACTGGGTGCTTTACAGATAGGGCTTTTGGTTTCTGCCTCATTTCAAGTACCAATCCCCAAAGAGTAGGTGGAGGAAAGAAAAAACTTTTCCTCATTATGGAGTCTCAAGTGATGATGTGGGTTACAGAGGAATCTGTACTTAATGATTTCCAGCTTCTGAAAAGTTATTTTCTATCATAGTAATAGGCTATTTTGGAAGAGGTGTGCTAGCGGTTTGTCCACATTAACCTGTATATATTAACCTTGCTTTCTCTACTGACCTCTTTGAAGATGAGTATTTTCCTTTCATTGACACAGCAAAGGCTGAGGCTGACAAATGACTAAATGCATTAATGATTAAGCCTGAAGGGTATCTTTATCTCTGTTCTCACTCTTGAGGCACTATATTGGCTTGTGTTCTGCCCTTCGGCAATGTGCACCTTGCTCCTCACTAGCTCTCCCATCTGGCTTGAGCCCTGTGCACTGTTTCCATTAGTCTTGGAAAAGCATCTGGGATTTCAGGAGAAACCTTTTTAAGCTCCATCACCTGTGCATATGCACATTGAAGGTAGTTGTCTTGTGTGTTCATAGGTAGGGTAGTTGACAGGTTCTGTCTTATAATGAAGAATATAAACATAACAGCATTAGGCAGCATTCAGAACAACGAATGCGTGTCCTTTGTACATCTAGTTACATTAGGGTTGGCTTGACCTGGAAACAAAGTCCTTTTACTAAAACCTGCCCACATGAGATGTCTCTTCAGACTCCTCACTCCAGCACAGATATGAAGAAGAGACGTGGTTGTGCTGACAAGGAGAAGGGCAGGAGGTAATCTGAGTGAAGCATTCCCTGTTCCACCAGTGACGTCTACCTCCAGGCACTTAGGGGAGGTGCCTACATGACATGCCTTGTCATCTCTGTCTGTGCAGGGGAGAATGGTAAGCCCCTTCCCAGATATGGAGGTACCCATCTCTTTTGACTAACTGTAAAGATCTAGAAAGAAAAACCCTGCTGAACAACATGCTTCCTGAAGTGGTTACGGTTAGGTGGTATGACCTTAGGGCCCAACACACAGATGATTTTCATGAAGACAGATGGAATAATAGGAAGAGGAGTCAGTGAGAAAGGAGTTCAGTCCTGAGAGAAGGTAAGGATTGCCCATCAGGAAGGTCAGAGTGTTCTTAGAACTGTCACCCTTTCTTGCTTCCAAGCTCAAAATCTACAAATGGACTGAAAGTGCATTTACAGCTAATAAAGCAGAGCTTTCATAGTCTGTCTGCTGTAGTTAGTAATCATAAGGCTGTATATGATTATAGTGGAAAGAAAAGTCTAGTGTTGCATCCGAAATAGTTATTATAAAAGGCTATATACAGAAACAAATTCAATTGCATTAGCCCTACAGAAAGTGATTTAAGGCATTTTGCACAAAAAGTATTGGGCTCTGTGAAACTTATCTCACAAATGTATCAAAATGATTGTACATATTTCTCTATTTCCGTCCATGGTATATTACCCTTCTGAAGTTATAAAGCCATAAAAAATCTTTGCCTTGAAAGTTCAAACTTTGCCTTGCTATACTGCCCTCTCTTTATATATACACACATGGTCATACACTGCTAAATATTGTCTCTTTGTGAGGGGTGCTTGGAGATAGGAGAACTTGGGATTTTTCTTTAGCTTTCATTTTGCTTGGAACTCTCCCAAAACACTGAAGCTGTATCATTTAGCTATAGGTATGATCTATAAACAGGATCTGCAGTTTGGGTTTTTTTTTTTTTTCCCCATGCCAGATCAGGCTGAAATGTTAAAATCAGAAGAAAATCAGGTTTAATGAGATTTTTTTCAACCCACCTCTATTTCTGTCTAAACTAAATTTTATTCTAAATCTGACTTGCATTCAAATATCACGCCTATCCATTCACATTTTACTATGTTACATACTAATCTAGAAATACAGCATTAAAACTGGAGCTAACAATTTGCATGCTTTCAAGAAATGTTCCTACATCTGGAGTCATAAAAGTTTAACAAGCAAGTATAAATGTCAATTGATACCCAGATCAAGATATCTGACCTACTTAGACAACACCCTTTCTTTGAATTTGATAAATGTAACAAAATTGATAGCAGAAATGAAATGATATTGCTCAACAACCAAACAAAGTAACCTGGGAGGAGTCATCTATCAGTTTATGTAGTCTGATTTCCCTGGACAACTTAATGCAAATACTTCATTTGTGGATTTGTGTTCAGATTAGGTAAAAGTTGACAACAAGTTTTGGAATAGTTTGGAGATGCAAGTGCTCCTTTTTCTCCCCTCAAGTACATATACGTATTCAGAAATTA
Source organism: Psilopogon haemacephalus (assembly GCA_013396835.1). NCBI lineage: Eukaryota > Metazoa > Chordata > Aves > Piciformes > Megalaimidae > Psilopogon > Psilopogon haemacephalus. Next base: position 51,891 of record VWZI01019519.1, read on the forward strand.
CTTGTAAAATATCCTTGCAGCCTCAAAATCAGCCAAAGCACAAAGCTTAAATCTGGGCTCTTCTGACTTCTCTTTGGGCAGATTTTTAAGAGTTATCATCACTGCAGCTCTTATAAGCAGGCTAAGACTGACCAACTACTTAAAAGTTACTCTGTGTTATCTAAAGACTGAAAGAGCTAATCTGTAGTTAGGCCACAAACATATAATGTAATATGCATATTGCCAATGTGGAATTCAATCAAATGAAGCCCAGAATGTTAAAGTGAAATAAAAAGAAAGAACGAATCCAACACCAAACCTGAAAACAGCAAACTACAGAACTGTTTCCTGATTCTGCTACCTGTTCAATTAATCTCACTACAGAAAATTCACAAATTCTTCACCAGCAAGGCAGAAATAACAAAATAGAAACTGTATGCTACAGTTACAAAGAAGAAACAGAATTTTGCCAGAGCTGAATGAATAAGACAACATGTAGTCTGTAAGCTCTAATTATGCACTCGATTGAAAAAAAAGAGTCATCAATATTTATGTCAGACGATGAAAAACATACACCCAGCAGAGCATATTTAGAATAGAGAATAAAAGCTAAAGGTGAAGGTCTGATAAACCTTGAAAAATACTTCAAAATAAGTGGACTGAATCCCTTTGTTGCTACATACTTTGCCTGAAAAGGGGAGAATTTTGTGCTATAAAAAGCATAGAGATCTAGGAAAAGGAGATAGAAAATCAGGTGGGCTAAAACCTACTGAAATGGAGGTTCAACCTGGAGAAGAAAATGGTCACAGGGACACTGGTGACTCAAAGACAAACATGACCTCTGGTACACAGGAGGAGGAAAGCCAAACAGGAAGTTTGGTTGCCATAAGGAAACAAGAATTTGCCAAAATGTTGTGGTTTTGGTTTTCTTGGTGTGTTTTTTTTTTTTTTTTTTTTCCCCTGTAATGAACTAAGTTTGGGGAAACACTCACTATGAGAAGTTTTTTTGACCCAGGAAGATACTTTGATGTGAGGAATGAAGAGAAGAGGGAGAAGAAAGAGCACAGCCTATCTGCAGTGGGAGTCAGTGGGTGTTCAGTGGGAGTCCCCTACAAAACTTTGGCTGAATGACTAGAGCTAAGTCTATCTTGAAAGCCCCCATGGGTGATGTCTTCAGACTTGAGAAGAAAACTCACTAGATGTATAGTGGAATCAAATCACTTTTGTGAGAGAAGTGAAAGCCTTTGTTTACTGAACAACGTGTATTAGGTATTAAGCTCTTCCTCACACATTGAAAGATACAGAATTAGCCAGTGTACCTGGAAACTGGGAGAGAGGAACCATGCAGCAGACTACAGAAACACCACTGATTTGTGAAGCAATCTGGGCATTTCCTATGTCCATGAGTGGAGGGATATAATTAGATTACACAGAACATTCACAGACAGTAGGTTGAAAGGAAGTGCTGGACAACTGTAAGGAGCACCAGCTGTTCCTCATGTGATTTTATTGTTAATCTGCCACAGTCATAATATCTGCTTAATATCTTGCTGTGAATCATTCCTCCTATTTCTCCTTGCTCAGTTGTTTCTCTAACCACCTAGAAAGAACAAATGCCACTGTTGGCAGCAATGGGATGATCCTTCCTTCAGGTAGGATCTGCATAGGAACTCAGCAGAGCCCTGGATAGGTATAAAAACATCACTGGGTGTTGAGAGAACTATATAAATGTGTATTCTCTCACTTTGAGGAAGATAAATTTATTTCCAATGTCATCATCAACACTTGGAATTGAAAGACATAAAATTGGAAGTTTTTTCAAGGAAGAAAATAATAGTGATTTCTATGTTAGAGGAACTAGATTTGTCTCCCCTGGAAATCTGATTTTGAAAGGTCTTCAGAGATAGTGACAGGTGCTACCCCAATGCATGTAAGACAAATAGTTGCTATTCTGTAGTTCTTTTTTTGCTAATGATGAATGGATACTACCTTTCCCTATTGCCTTTCAAGAAAAAGACAACTTGTTTTGGTAATGCAGCAGTTCTGATTTAATAAGCAAATTATACCATCAGATACTGCTTTGTTCTTCAAGTATTACACCTCACAGATTTCTTGGTGCCACAGTAAATGAGAAAGATGGAAAAAAAAATAGTACACCATGAGGCAAAAGCTATCACATGTGTTAACACTGTGAAGTATCAATGATACATAATTAAAAATAAAGGTGAAATGAGACTCAGTTGAAATACTAACCCACTTTCTTGAAGTGGTTTAACCATGTAGACTTTTAGCTATGGCCAAATCCTGAGCTGTATGAATAGATGAATTGCCAGCAGACCTAGAGGTGATTATCCCACTCTTTTCTGGTGGGACCTCACCTGAAGTACTGTGTCCAGCTCTGGAACCTTCAGTATCAAAGGGCAGGGACCTGATGGAGCAGGTCCAGAGGTGAGCCACGAAAATGATCAGGGTGTTGGAGCACCTCTGCTATAAGGAAACACTGAGGGTGCTGAGGTTGTTCAGCCTGGAGAAAAGGAGGCTCTGGAGAGACATGATGGCAGCCTTCCAATACCTGATGGAGGCCTACAAGAAAGGTGGAGAGAGGCTGTTTACAAAGGCCTGTGGTGAAAGGATGAGGAGCAACGGCTCTAAATCAGGGAAGAGTAGGTTTTAGGAACATGCTCTTTACTATGAGAGTTGTGGAACACTGGAACAGGTTCGCTGGGGAGGTGATTGGAGCCCCATCCCTGGAGACATTCAAGGTGTGGCTTGACAGGGCTCTGGACAGACTGACCTAGTTGAGAATGTCCCTGCTGACTGCAGAGGGGGTTGGACTAAATGACCATTGAAGGTCCTTTCCAGCCCGGACCGTTCTGTTATTCTATGATTCTATAAATCTGTGTGACTTTCTTTGGGTTCTGGACAGCCCAGCTGTGGGAAAGCTGAGTGGAAAGATTATGGCTGCCTGGGATTAAAGTTTGTAAACTCACACATGAGGATGCTGATTTCACGTCTTTTATGGACAATATTGCTCTGTTGTTGAGAGTCACAAAAAAATCAAATATGAACAACTTCTGAAAAAAAAAAAAAGAACT
>VWZI01019519.1:54985-70273 GCA_013396835.1 Psilopogon haemacephalus
GACTTTTTTTTTTTTTTTCTTCCTGATTAAAGTAAACAATTTTGTTAATGGCAAAACTCTCACTTGCTTTGCCACAAGGGCAGGATTTCACACAGGTGCAATGCACGACTTTATTACATGATTACACAGACTGCACAATCAGAACTGTAAACTATGTAGACAGTTTAGTAGAAAAATCAGTAAGTACTCCATGCTATGTGGCAAATTAGCCTAAAATGATTGATCATCTTGGTCAGCAGGTTTGAATAGGACAGACTGATGGAAAATGTTCCGACTCACTGAATTTGAGACCATCTCTCTTGTCTGATGTTAGAATTTCGTTTTAAAGATCAAAGTTCTTGGTTATCCATTAGGTCTTTTTACAAGATGAGAAGATAGTTACTGTTATGTTGTTTATCTTTGATGTACCCTATTACCATGGTACTCTGGCCTCAATAATTGTTTTATCAAAAACTGGTCATAATTACACCTAATATGATCCTCATGGTCCATGTGAGTAGCTGTAATGGAAACATTGCCCTGTTCAGTGCATTACCTGCCCTAATTTTCTTGGAGGCATTGCTGTATCTGTTATGCTTTTACAACATATTCTCAGCCTTACAGCTAAGACTTTAGAATTTGCCTTTAAAATTCTTTCTTTCTTTCTTTCTTTTCTTTCTTTTCTTTCTTTCTTTCTTTCTTTCTTTCTTTCTTTCTTTCTTTCTTTCTTTCTTTCTTTCTTTCTTTCTTTCTTTCTTTCTTTCTTTCTTTCTTTCTTTCTTCCTTTCTTTCTTCCTTTATTTCTTTCTTCCTTTCTTTCTTCCTTTCTTTCTTCCTTTCTTTCTTTCTTTCTTCCTTTCTTTCTTTCTTTCTTTCCTTTCTTTCTTTCTCTCTTTCTCTCTTTCTCTCTCTCTCTCTTTCTCTCTTTCTCTCTCACATTATCTCGTTATCTCTTTCCTTCTTGTCTACTTTTTGGCAATATTCCACTGTTTTAACTATATCCATTATCATCAACAGGTTTGAACACCTGTGGATTAATATAGTTAATACAGCTTTGTTATCTTTTAAATGTAAATTTCTGCTTACTATCCGAAGTCTGTCCAGACATTTGTTTCCATAATGAAATCTATAGAAACCCAATTTTTGCAGCAGAATAATACTATTTTTTCCCATATTCTGCATTTTAGTGGGTAATTTTTGGAAATAAATTAAATCAAAAACTCACAACTTGCGTAAGTGCTGTAATTTATTTTACATGTTGAAATTATAAAAGTCTTGCTGAATTAGTCACACTTCATAATGATTCAGAGTTGGTTAGTAAACTGAAGGCAAATGTTCCCTGCTGAGACACTGTATGTGCAGCCCATTTCCCAAGAACACCTCTAGTTCACACTCATTCTGCAAGGAAGCAGCTCAGACTGATTCACACATCTGTGGGAATCACCCTTACTAAAATTCCTATGGAATTTGGGAAATTTGTATGACTGAGACTCACATTTTGGGAGCTTTCCACAGCCAGAGCTTTGTGATACCTCTCTCAGTGAATCGAGATAGATCAGTCTCTGCTGTTTCTCTTTAGCTGGAAATTTCTAGACCTCCTTTCCTTCCAACCCTCCCCCCACCCAGTTCTTTCTAGAAATGCCTAAGTTTATCTGAAGTTCAGGTAGTCTGCATTGCAATTACAGTAGTGTAAAAACAATTTAATTAATGGAAATCTTCACAAGGATCTACAGCACTTGTTATGTTATTAATTGCACCCAGGCTTTTTAAGAGTCACCATTTTAAACAAACATAAAATGATAATAACTTAATAACTTCTGGATTGTACAGCATAAAAGGTTCACATAATCAAAGGATTTTTACTTAAGACTTAGGTCCTCTTTCTCGAACAGGTAATTGCCTTCTTTGTAATTTCTTACTTTATTGCCTGCTAACAGAAGAGCAATATTTAAATTGCGGCACAAAAAAAAATTGCCTTAGGAGAACAACTATTGGATGTAAAGGATGTGCAAATAGCAACACTGAAAATTATGTAAATTCTTACATTTATGAACATGAACTCTCTTTCTTTTCTTTCCTTTGTTCCCAGTTTCATTTGCTCTGTATATTTAATAGCTCTCTTAATCTAAGAAAAGTACCGTCTGAGAAGAGGGCATTCAAACTTTAGGGACTATTAAAGAAATTTATGCCTAATACCTCATACAAAGGCATCTTCATCTCCTGACAAGATATCATCATGCATAGCAGCAAAATAAGAGGAGAAATAATAGGGGAGGCATACGTTTCTGGCAGAACTCCTACAGGACCATTACATTTTTGGCAAGGATTAGTCTGGTTTGCTGTTTCACTGGCAGTTTGTGAGATCCAGTCCAAGAAGTGCAGGGCCCTTTCTGGAACATCCCAGAGTGAAAAAAAAAAAGTCTTCAGCAAACCTTCTAGTTCTTAGGGTTCCCTCTTACTCCTAGCCTGCAAGTCAATGAGGTCTACAAACAACTAAGTGCACCCTGGACACTCAGTTTGGCTGCACCGTCTGAAAACACTCCTCATCACCCAAATGTCAGCCAAGACTAGCACAAATACCCTAGAAGTCTAATGAGCAGTATGGAGCAGGTATGACAGAGGGCTTGCCTCTGAGAGCTCGCCTCTAAGAACTCAGACTTCATTACCTGTCATTAAGCTTCCAGAACCAGAATAATCAGATGGAAATAGTATCAGCAACCACTGAATAAATACACAAGGAGATAAATCAAAATGGTACTGAACTTGTTCTGAAACAAAGTTGCTGAGCAGAAGTGTAGAAAGGATAGATGTATAGGTAGAGAGAAATGGATCAGTGGAGAGTTTTAAAAGATTCTCCTGGTAGAAAACTGCATGTGTAAGTTCAAGAAAAAAAGAAAATCCTCTGATTGGTATTTGCTGTACCAGGACCAAGACAAAAAGCTTGTGAGAATTGGCTTAAATGCTGCTGTTTAACTTCTTGAAGACATTAAATGCTGGATGACAACATCTGTTCTAGAAGCAGCCATCAGAGAAGCACAAAGTAATGCTATGACTGGCATAAGACATGTGTGATCTGAACACCTAGCCAGCACATCCTGCACGCTAGGTGAGGCCCAGAAGAATAGATCATTATGCTCTGAAGTAAACAAGCAAAATGGGAAAAAAAAGGAATGGGATACAAGTGACTCAAAATTCATGTTTTTTTTGTTATTAAACATACTATATAGACAGTTTGTAAATAATTTTTTTTTTTGGTAAGGGTGCTTAAGTATAGTTTATCCTAATGCGCTGTGTGTTTTTTACTTAAATTTTGTGCCTAAATCAACAGGTAATTATAATTTGTCAAGAATAAGAGATGGCAATGGATATGATCTACCTGTTCTGCTGTCAATATGGTAATGTGGTTGTCTGACTTTACTGTGTTACCACAATTCATCTATACCATTTCTGGAGCTGTAAGAATCAGGAAATAAATTACAGGAGATTAATTCCAACACCATACAGAATTGTCCAAGAAGCTGTTTGTCTGTGGCTGGTGGAAGAGGGAAAGTTTTCATATCTAGCTGTTGATGCTCATTTGTCTAGGGTTTAAACAGCTCTCATCATGGTTCTTATAATCAGATGCAAACTAGGGAAACTGTCCAGGATCATGGTCATTTAGGCAATGACTATTAAAGCAATGTATCCTTGAAGAATCCGAGAGTACAACTGCCATCACAAATAACATCCGTGTCCTTTTCTAGGCCTATCACATGAACTCACATGCCCCCCACAAATACAAGAGAGGTTTCCTCCCCCCACCCTGCAAACCTGTTAAGAAATGGACAACTGGATATGTAAAAAAATCTCTTCTTTGATTTTCGTGCTCACCAGTCATTAAAAGGTTACATTTTAGAACAGCACAAAAAAAAGAAGACCTGGTTGACCAAACATTTTTTTTTTCCCTTACAAAGAAGTGTCAACCCTGAGCTTGTAATTAAGAAGTTAGAATCTGTGATTTATATATATTTATATATATAAAAATAGATGATCGTACTAAGACTAAAAAAGTGAAAGAAATTTCCATGTCAGTACTATGCATTTGTTCGTTCCAGAATTTTGTGGGAGAAATATTTGTGACACTGAAATTAACAGATATGAAAGATGTAGTTAGGTGTGAAACACATTATTGATCTGGTTGCTGTTAGTCCATTAGAGAATTGCTGTTTTGGTAGGATAATGAACACAGTAGCAGGAAGTCCTAATCAATGTCAAAACAGTGACAAAAGGGGAGAGATTATATCACAGGAGATTATTTTCTGTCCGAATCCTTGAGGGGAGATTTGTCAGGAGTGTTGTTTATCATTACCACCACAGCTGATAGTGAGCTAAGTGGAAATCTGTGCCAATTTTACAGCAAGGATAAATACTAAAAGAAGCTAGGTGAAATCATGCTACTACTTAACTTTTTACTGGGTGTTAAGATTTAAATCCTAAATAACTGTAACATGGTATTCTGAAGCTAGTGGAGTTACTACCATACTAAAAGATAAAATTTTTTTTCAGCTTCTCTACCTTCATACCAATATGATGTGGTTGGCAGATGGAGTGCAAGATGTTCATTGTGTTGGAAAAAAAATCCAGACTTCCTCCCTATAGCAATGCTCGTTCTGATGACCTGGATCATCCTACAGAAGTTCCTAAAAGAAACCTGGCTGTCAGTGAAGAACAGCTGCTTTTTGTTTTGTTTAGTTTTGTTTTCCTTTCTTGTCTATTTTTGTTTTGTTGATACTCTGTTGAATGCAGCAGCCTTGAGTCAGGCATGATTCAGAAAGAGAAAGGTTTTCTTGGTTTCTTCCCCCCCCTTTTTTTTTTTTCTCATTAGGGAAAAACACACACTGTAAGATCCTTTTTTACTTTTGCAGCATAAAAGGAAGTGAAGCTCAGAAAGTCTCCTGTAATAAACATTTGAGAAATAATTCTCTCACGAGTGGATATCATCTTCAGAGATATCTGAAAAAAAGCAGGAAGCAGTTTAGTCTGGCACCTGGTACTCTTTGGGAAAACAAAAAAGGGAAGCAGGTTGCAGTACTGCTCTCTTCTTGTAGAAAACTGCAAGAGTTTGTGGCATGGTCCATTGTCCAAGAGTGTAAGAAAAGCAGAAAGTTGGCTGTTTCTGTAGCTAAAACACAGTTTACTTCACCAGATCCAGGATTATCTCCACTGTCTCTGCAGTACGAGACTGATGAAGATGATGAACAACGTCTGCAATGACCAGCCAGGCCATGTGGCCGAAGCTTCCACCTCCCTCCTGTCAGAATCAACTGGTGGTGCTTCAGTGGTGATGAAATCGAACTCAGTGGGACAGATGTCATCTGTACAGCCACTTCCGCTTCCCGAGCCACTGGTTTCGTCACCTGGCAGAAAGGAGTGATGGAAACAACATGGGCTGTTAATTTGAGTACAAATGTTACAGGGCTCATCCCTTTTCTCCATTCTCATTCCACCCAGCACTCTGGTGGGACTGAACATCTTGGAAAGGGGTAAGTGTTGATGGTGCTAACTTTCCTTTAGTAAAGAATCCAATTGAAAGCTACTGTGATTTAATTAGGTGATTAAATGCTCTTCTGATAAAGGAGTGGACTGCTGGCATTACAGAAAGCCCTCAGTGCCTTGGTGCATTTGACATGAAGATAAGCAAGAAAGGCAAAAGAAACAAAAGTATAACTGGAATTTTGTGGGACAGAAAAAGGCTTTTTAAAGTGTTACCAGCACAGAGTGTAAAGACCAAAGAAAGCCATTGCAGTGGGGTCAATTGGTAAATGTTTCCCACAAATTTACTTATTTTATGACAATTAATGATTTCTTACTTGTATCCTGGAAGTTGACATCATTTCCATTATAAGCATTCTTCAGTTTGTTAGTCATGACACGCAAGGCCATGATTTGTTGTCTGATGAAGGTGTCTGGCCTTGTGATGTCCACATCCACTTCTGGATTGTTGATCTGGTTGGTCAAGCCATCATTCATAATCTCAGGTAAGTATCTATATAGCAGGATGAAGGATTAGTTTAAAATGCAGTAAGATTCAGAAATAAAAGACTGCAGTAAATGTCCTGATAAGCAATTTGACACTGATAATGATTACACAGCTCTTAAACAGCTCCAGTGAAACCATTTTAAAAATATGGTTTTTAATTTTACAGACTCTAAAAGATCTTTTTAGTAGCTCAGCTGCATGGGGAGCAGAAAAGATTTAAGCTCTCCAACATCCTAACTCTACATACTCCTCAGCAAGGGCACCGGTTCTGTGAACTATGGAAGATGTTCACCAGCCAGCAGTAAGTCACTGCATGTTCAGAATCTCTGCTGATAGGAACGGTTACACACTAAATTAAGCATCTAACAGTGCATGCTTTTGTTTTTCTTTCTGTTGAAAAAACAGGGACTCCATTGCTATATATAGCCTATTTGTTGTTCTGAGATAATTTAGAAGAGTGTCTTGAGGCATTATGGCTCTCCTTGTTTAAAGGAAGCACTTATTTTTTTTCTCCAGTTCTTCCTTGAACCCCATTTTTGACCACTGTGAACATCCCCAGCCTATCCAACATCCAGACCCATAAGTGGTGACTTGAGTTTACCACACTCCAGTATGATCTTTGTTTCGGTCCTTATTCCTTACAAACAGGACATACTTGCATCTCTTGTGACAGTTAAGGTATGGCATTTCTTATTCTTTATTCAGGTTCTTGGCTTATAATTTCCTGATTATTGCAGCATTCCCTTCTTTGACCTTGGCAAATGCAGTCTCAGGCTGCTCAGGGCAGGAAGCATGCTTTTACCCTAAAGTATTTGACACGGTCCCCCACAGCATCCCAGCAGTTAAACTGAGCCGGTGTGGTCTGGATGATTGAGTAGTGAGGTGGACTGTGATCTGGTTGAAGGAACAAAGTCAGAGAGTTGTGGTCAATGGGATGGAGTCTAGTCAGAGGCCTGTATTTAGTGGAGCCCCTGAGGTGTCAGTACTGGGACCAGTTCTGTTCATCAACAACATGGTTGAGGGCACAGAGTGCACTGTCAACAAGTTTGCTGATAACACCAAGCTGGGTTGCTGACACACTGAAGGATTGTGCTGCCATTCAGTGAGACTTAGACAGGCTGGAGAGGACAGGGGGAAATTTAACGAAATTCAACAAGGGCAAGTGTAGAGTCTTGCTGCACCTGGGAAAGAACAACCCCAGGTATATGTTGGGGACTGATCTGCTGAAGAGCAGTGACCTGGGGGTCCTAGTGGATGGGAGGTTGACCATGAGCCAGCAATGTGCCCTTGTGGCCAAGAAGGCCAATTCCATTCTGGGGTGTATTAGAAGGGCTGTGGCTAGTAGGTCGAGAGAAGGTCTCCTGACCCTCTACTCTGCCCTGGTGAGGCTGCATCTGGAATGTTGTGTCAAGTTCTGGGCCACTCTATTCAAGAAGGACAGGGAACTGCTAGAAAGAATCCAGTGCAGAGTCACAAAAATGGTTAAGGGAGTGGAACATCTTCCTTGCAAGAAGAGACTGAGGGAGCTGAGTCTCTTCAGTTTTGAGAGGAGGAGACTGAGGGGTTACCTCATTTATGTTTAGAATATGTAAATGGTGAGTGCCAAGAGGATGGAACCAGGCTCTGCTTAGTGATGCCCAGTGACAGGACAAGGGGCAATGGGTGGAAGTTCCATGTAAACATGAGGAAAAAAATTTCACTGTGAGGATGACAGAGCACTGGAACAGGCTGCCCAAGGGGATTGTGGAGTCTCCTCTGGAGATATTCAAGACCTGCCTGGATGTGGTCTTGTGTGATCTGATACAGGTGATCCTTCTCTGTTAGGGAGGTTGAATTGGATGATCTTTTGAGGTCAGTTCCAGTCCCTAACATTCTGTGATTCTTTGAAAAATCAGTCCATATCTCCTATCATTCTACTGTGTAAGTATTGTTCATCTTTTGTTAAAGAGGCACACTTTGTCCCCTGTGGCTCTTTGTCTTCGGAAAACTCTCCTTTTAGGCATCTGCAAAGCTACATTTTCTCCTGCTTTGCATCCTTTAAAAAAATTGTGCGTCTTACAGCTGCTACCCTGATGAAGGGCTGACATGATTTCTCTGTGCTGGCATTGTCTTGAGCAAATAATGTGCCATGGCTTTCCTGTTATCTCTCATCTCCCTTTAGTTACCTACTATCTTTGTCTCTCATTTAGGCTGAAAGGGATTTGGGCCAGATCTACTTCTTTTTTTTTTTTTTTTTTTTTCTTTTTTTTCCCCCTCCCTCTGGTCCCNTTATTTTGAATACCAGGTTATCCTGCTAACACTTATGGAATTCGTTGTGTGGGTATGTGCTCAGCCAGTAATGCTGGCACAGTCTAGCCTGCTAGTGGCCAACTTTCATGATGCCTGGTACCAAATACAGTTTAAGAGTATTTCACTTCCCTCTCATTTGTGCCAGCCCAATTCTCTCAGTGTTCAAATTTGGCATTGGCACAAGTGTTACATTCATATTGGTCTGAAAAATAAATACTTCCCTTAAAAATTAATGTGAAATTAAGGGTAAGAAAGGACCTTCTCTGCCTAAGTCACGATTAAGGGAAAAATAAGTTTTATACTGTTTCTGGAGGTTCACAAAGTCATGACTGCTTTATAGCACCAGGGTAAGGTTTAGTCTCCTGTAAAAAGTCCTCATTTTGCAAGATGAGACTCATTTGTCATCAGTTGCCTTTGAAAGATTACATGAGAATAATCCCGGGGGAGTGTGAGCATATAAGAACAAAACATGGTTGCCAAAAATACCCAGCCTCAGATTGCATGAGCTGTTGTTTCCCTAGCACCATAATGAGAAATAACAATGCTGTAGAGATCCCATCCAGACTCCTGTGGTACAGGCTTAACTACTGTGAGAATACAGAGCCACCTCCCTTAGTACAGAGAACTGCAGACTGCAGTGTTATGAATCACCAAAGATAGAAATTGGAAATAATTCTGCAGAGCTGTCTGGAGGCAGGAGGACGGAGACCTTGGCACACTGGGAAGCTCTGGGCTGCAAAGGAACAGCACCTCCATCTGTCACACGTCTCCACAAATGAAATGGCTGCTGTAGATAAATTACTCAGCCTAGAAGTAAATCAGCAATATCAAAGTGCAGTTGATTAAAAAAAGTAAGGCTGTAAGAATTGCCCTACTGGCTCAGAAAGGATGTCCATCTTGCCTGGTATCTTGCCCATGACAATGGCCATAGCTGTTAGCAGCTAGCCATCATGTCAATTGCTTTCCTCGTTTATGAAGGGTTAGCTGTTCTTTATTGCAGGCCATCCATGAGAAGCTACGGATAGCTCTGCTTGGCAGTTCACAGGCTTGCTTTGATGGATGTATGTTTGATTTAATCTTATTGTCAGTAATAAAAGAGGAACATACTGAGTTCTTAGTGAGCTTTCTGTACGGACACAATATGAGTTAGTTTGGAGATGTAAAGCAATTAGCATTTCTGGCATGGAAGGGCTTAACATCTCGTGAGAACCATCTACTGCACCTCCCCCAGAAGTGTAAGGGAGCTATACCAGATGTGGGTCACAAGAAATCCATTACTTTATGATTGCCTAAAGGCTGGGTGTATTCCCAGGTGAATGGGCCTCTTGGTGTTTAGGGCATAAGAGCAAAAGAATTAGAGAGGCTGAAGATTCATCTTTGGGTTTACACTGATACCCAAACTTGTATGTCTAAGTGCAAGTGCCTGCATATAAGCAGACCCCCACTCTTGCTAGATCCAGTCTACACGAGCTATTGTCCAAAACAGTCAGGATTTTATTTGTCAGTGGAATGGGGACAGACGTTGGAGTCCCGCATGCCTTTGGCAAAATGACTAGTTCATTAGGTTTCATCTGCTGGGATTTATTTCCACAAACGTAAACATCTGGTACCATTTGAATGCTCTTGGTTATTTTTCCTCTTGTCATAACCAACCCTGAAAGGTGTGGCTTTCTGCTTCGTGTCTACAGGCTTGAGGAGGAGGTCTTAGGCAGCTGAATTGAGACTCGAGTGCCACTTTAGCCACCAGAGTACGTGCCACCCCATGTTCTGCTGCCACTTCAGTAGGGTTTGAATATCCTATAGGCCCAGTGTCTTATTTGCTAGCTCCACAAAGGTGTCTTGACTATTTAGATTGTCTCAAATAGCAGTAGATAAGTGTGTTTAGGCAGTGAAAAACTGCTTCATCAACTGTACTGACAGGATATTGGGGCTGTCTTCAGGCATCTTAACACTGCTGATTTTTAGAAAGCTCAAGCTATTTTAGTCCAGCTTCTGGTCCAGATGGGAGATAGTGTCCCATGTCATACTTAGGCCTGTCAGTCTCAAATTACTGTATTCTCATGTGGGCAACAAGACTGACTCTAGATTATCTCACTCACATGTGTTTATATTTAAGTGCATACATTTACATGTCTGCATGTGAAGATGGATTCTGCCCTCAGTACCGAACTACTTCAGTTGTTTCCTCATTCTGCTTTCTATACTCAATGTAAATATCTTAGAATTGTTTTCCTACCTTTAAAGAACAGGTACAGATATGGGAACATGCAAGCCAAGGTGTTTTGTGAGTGACAGCCTCTGAGAGGCAGCCTGGCACGTGTTCTGACAAAAGCATTTTGTGTGTAGGCTAGGGTTAAATCACACCGAATTGGAAGCCATGTCTTGGGACCATTTTTTTTGACAGAAGATTTGTTACTGGCTGAGCAAAGTTGTTGAACACAGCTGCTTTTGCTGCAGTTCTCTAAGTGGAAACACCCCTGTGAATTTTAAGCTTTGCTGCTGCTCCTATCGTTAATGATCTCTTTGTAGACCTGGCCGTTACAAGAACTGTATGCCCATTATAAACAAAAAGAAGAGAAATGCTAACCCGAATCAGTGTTTGTTCTTTGCATCCTCCTAGCAAAAAAAACACCCCAGCTTTCTTATCCAGCTGAGTGTGGAGAAGCTGAATGATGCTGTTTGTTTCCTGCTGTTTGCTCCTTGCTCAGCTATGTCAGGATTTTAGTGTGATTTACATTGTTTTCTAAAATATTAATGCTTTCTGTTCCTCTTAACCTTTCCACAGTTCTTGCTTGCCTCGGCAGCCACAACAAAGATGTAAAGATGTCTCTGGGCACATCTTAGGCATGAAGCCTATTTAAAACTATTTTTTTTGGTAATATTCAGTCAGCGTTCCAGGATGTCTCTTTCAAATCTAAGTATGACTGATGAATCTTTCAATTCCTTTCTATAAAGGTGGTAGCTATGAAAAAAGAAAAAGAGAAAAAAAAATTGAAAAAAGGCAAAAATCTTCTTGTTTTTTAAAGTCCTTAAAGGGCAGCATTTTTCCTGTTTTGCTGCTGCGGCAGCTGCTTACAGTATGAATGGAGCATCCCACCTAAGCAGTACTGGAGTTTTTCTGGGTGCACAGAATTGCAGGCAATAGAGTACAAAATACAGCACAGACTTACTTAGTCTGGGCTGGGAGTTGGCAATCACATCTGGTGCAGAGAGATAAGTGCAGTGGAAAATTGGCTTCTTTGGCTAACTAGATCACCTCATCCAATTCTGTTTGCTAAGGAGGTAATCCCCACAGGAGATTTTCTTTCTTTCTTTTTTTTTTTTTCTTCCCCCCATCTTGGAGAAAGATTGAGGAGAAAGGAGGAGAAGGAGAAAATGGCTTCTCTGTCAGTTTATTTGAAGGAAGAAGATGCAAAAATATACTGGACCTGTCAACTAAGAACAGGTGGTTTACAAAAGTATTGAGAAGTGGTTTATTCAGACTTTGACTAGTGGTGCTAGATGGTTATCTTCACCTACCACCACGCAAAGGACATTCAACTCTTTCTCACTGCAAAGCCTTCCAGGTCATCAATGAGCTACTTTGCCAGGGCAGGCATGGATGTGGTGAGTTTTTCTTTACCAGGAGTTAAAGGCTCTCTGCCAGGGAAGTAGGCATTCCCATACATGTGGCAGAAGAAGAACATTTCAGTTCAGCTGAATTCATTTTGGTGAACTACCTTATAGTTTTGAGCTAGGTGTTGAAAATTACAGTGCTCATTTTTCCTTTTATTTCTTGCCTTTTTAAAATTTTTTTTAATTACTGTCTATCTCATAACACTGTTTCTTCTTCATTGAACTCAAAGGTGTGATAGGCTCCTCATGGAAAAGAACACAGGTCTCGTATACTCCATATATTACAACCTTCCAGAGCTAAGTTTTTAGTAAATCTATAATCTTGGAGATTGTGAACACGAGCACAATCCTTCACATAGTTTGGTTGAAATGAGCTGGCCAAGTGAATAAGAGCTATTCAAAGTTCTTCTCCTGACCACCAGAATTGTTACTGTTCTCATTTGAGTAAAAGTCACTTATTCAAGGGTTAATACCTTGGCTTTAATTTAAGTCCTAAATTCTGAATTTCATAATTCATGGGAAAATCCATTAACTTCTGGAAAACATCCGTCAGTGAAGAGGTTATCAGATACTGTGAAGAATTTGCCTGCCTATAGGACAGGACCTAAACTTTTAAGGTTTAGTCTCAATGACATCTATTAAAAAAATCTATCTCTGTACATCTGGCAGAAGACATTAATTCTTTAAATATAAAATTATATTCAAGTTCCATTGTGAATACAAACATGCTAGGGAAGTCCTGTTAGGCATCTCTCTAAAAGGCTCTTTGACTGAAGTAGCTATTAATTATTTTTTTTTTTTTAATGTGGATAATTAAGAAAAAAAAAAAGGATTCATCCACTTAATAAATGTTTTCCCATTTCCACAGCACTTGGTTTCAACCTGATGTGACCTGATTAAAACCAGTCTTCATACAGGATCAGCAACAAGCCAAGTGCAGCTTTCCAGAATGCCAAATGGATGACTTTGTTACCCTGTGATTATTCGTGAATTGGCGACCTTCATTTGGCAACCTGGTGTCACTGTAAATTAATCATGGTAGCAAAGCGGTATCTAGGGAGTGTAATAGCCACAGGTGACCTTGCTGTAATGCCTCTCTCAGGAGAAAGCCTAGATTTCATTTTCTGTGATCTCAGGTTTGTAACTCTTTTCCCCAGTAATAGCAGCATTGAGAGGTGATGTGTAAAACTAAACATGAGGTATAATGTCTCTCTGCAATTCAAAGTTTCTAATGTGTCAAAGCACCACGGGACTTAAAAGAAAACCAAAAACAACCTCCTTTACCAACAGCAACCAACACCCTGTTGTCTTCTCTCGTGTAGTATTAAAATCTAGGAAAACAGAGGATGGCTAAATGTACATTCCCCCCCTATTATTTACATTTAAAAATTATTTTTATATATCGTCACATTCTCTGGAATTTAAAATGTAGCTGCTGATATTGCACAGAGGTGCTTAATGACAGGTGACAGAGTGAACATAAGCAGATACATGCATATTGGCCAGATTTTTCCACCCTTGTTCTTGTGAACTAGTATTTGATACCAGACACTAATCAGTATGATCAAAGAAGCATTTATATTTTCTCTTTATGCTGCCATAGATATCCTTACCCACCATCCAAGAGGTGATTTTGCATCTAAAGCTTGTTATTGTCAGTAGTATTTCCCACATTACTGAATATAGAAATTATTATCCAGTAGCATTCAATAATAATTCTTCAATGTTATGTCAATATTATTGTATACAGATTGCGGCATGCTGTGGTATCTCTGATTTATTACTATGCTCTCCATCTGAAGCATGCCTTTGATTCTGTTATTAAGACTATGGCTATATATTTCATCTGTGAATATATGTATAATAGAGGAGCAGTGGCTGGGCCTGCTGAGGCTGTGCTTTCAGGTGATGCTTTGAAACTGTGATTCCACGTCCAGGGAAATGTCTGTGTTAAATTAATCAAGGAGATTATCAGCAGAAGATAGTTTTCTCTGTGGCTCCAGAACATTAATCTCAGAAGGTATAATGAAAAGAACTAGGCTTCTCTTAAGATAAATACTACAAGAGGAAGGTGAAAAACTGCGTGAATAAAACGCACCTCCATAACTACCAACAAATGCGGAAGCAATAGAAATAAAGAATCATAGAATGGTCTGGTTTGGAAGAGACCTCACCTAGTCCAACCCTTTCTGCAGTTCTCAGGGCATCCTCAAGTATATCATGTTGCCCTGAGCCCTGTCGAGCCTCACTTCGAATATCTCCAGGAATGGGGCCCCAACCACCTCCCCAGGCAATCTGTTCCAGTCTTCCACCACTCTCATAGTAAAAAACTTGTTCCTAACATCCAGTCTTAATCTGCTTTGTTTGAAGCCATTGCCCCTTGCCTTATCACCACAGGCCTTTGTAAACAGTCTCTCTCCATCCTTCTTGTAGGCTCCCTTCAGGTACTGGAAGGATGCTGTTAGGTCTTCCCAGAGCCTCCTCTTCTTCAGACCCTTCAGTGTGGGAGTGGAAGAGGGCTGAGAAGTATTGGCCTGATGTGGTACAAACACTAACATTGGTCATGGAAATCAGAAGGGGTATTTAGCAGGTTAATGCATGCAGCCCACCAACAAGAAGAGATATAATGGAGGAAGATAAGCACCACGATTTTATTTCTTGCTTCACACCGTTCTTTTGTGATGCGTCCTGTAAGAGGCAGATGTCACTCCTAACTCTTCTTCTCAAGGTACTCTAGGGCTTTCTCTGGATCTGGGACTTAGGAACTGAAATTTTCAACAGATTTGATCATGTGCATCTCAAAGTGGGTACAATGGACTAGCAACATCCCAAAGACCCCTCTGCTTTTGTCTGTGAAATTACTTTTTAAAATTTATTTTTGAAATTGGCTTATTTTTGTATTCTGGCTTCATATTTATCATCAGGTAAAAGGAAGACAAAGATTTCAATCCCTGAGGGCCAGAAAGTATCACTGGTCCCTAGATTCAGTACTCACCAGACACTCAAAAGTTTCCACTCCTCCTATCTCCCCAAAAGCACAGGTTATGGCTGCAGACCTGAAACTTGATTGCCCCTGGCACGATCCTTGAGGATCTCTCAGCAAGGATAATCAGATCCTCTCCACTGTCAGCTGATAAACACACAGTGATACCTTTGGAGATACCTGCTCATCTGCCAGGTCCAACCCTGCTACAGCCTGAGCCAAGCAGGCTTCAAAATAGAAACCTGCATAAAACTCATCACAAACAAGGGCAGATAACCACAGTATCTCTGGTGAAGTAGCATAAGGTCAAGCCTTCTAGACAAGATAAGTAGGAGTGTTACATTTATTCTCTGCTGACTATTTTTCAGCTTTTTTTTTCCCCATGCCTTTTTTTTTTTTTTTT